>JACXGI010005042.1:18063-49739 GCA_016801175.1 Esox masquinongy | reverse complement strand
TGCAGGAATTTCTGGCAAGTACTGGCTGTGTGCTACATGTGACAACAATCTCCCGTATTCTTCATATGAATGGGCTATGGGGTAGGGTGGCAAGACGGAAGCCTTTTCTTACAAAGAAAAACATCCAAGCCCGGCTGAAGTTTGCAAAAACAAACATCAAGTCCCCCAAAAGCACGTGGGAAAATGTGTTATGGTCTGACGAAACCAAAGTTGAACTTTTCGCCATAATTCCAAAAGGTATGTTTGGCGCAAAAACAACACTGCACATCACCCAAAGAACACCATACCCACAGTGAAACATGGTGGTGGCAGCATCATGCTTTGGGGCTTTTTTTCTTCAGCAGGAACTGGCGCCTTAGTCAGGGTGGAGGGAATTATGAACTGTTCCAAATACCAGGCAATTTTGGCACAAAACCTTCAGGCGTCGGTTAGAAAGCTGAAGATGAAGAGGATGTGCACCTTTCAGCACGACAACAACCCAAAGCCCACATCCAAATCCACAAAAGCATGGCTTCACCAGAAGATGATTAACGTTTTGGAAGGGCCCAGCCAGAGCCCAGACCTGAATCCAACTGAACATCTGTGGGGTGATCTGAAGAGGGCTGTGCACAGATGTCCTCGCAATCTGACAGATTTGGAGAGCTTTTGTAAAGAAGAGTGGGCAAATATTGCCACGTCAAGATGTGCCATGCTAATATACTCCTACCCAAAAAGACTGAGTGCTGTAATAAAATCAAAAGGTGTTTCAACAAAGTATTAGTTTAAGGGTGTGCACACTTGCAACCAGGTTATTGTGAGTTTTTTATTTTTCCCCCTCAAAGATTTCAGTTTGTTTTTCTTCCATTATCAGACTTTGCAAGGCAGTGTCAGTGTAGTACAAAGTGAGTAATGCAACAAGGTCTCTGAGAGGCGGGGGGGTATGGTTAGTGATGGTCACAGAGTTCACAGGGTTCAGTAGGTTTACAGTACATGGAAATAAACTTTTCCTGAGCCTGCTGGTGTGAGAACAAAGAAACCTGTATCACCTGCCTGATGGTAGGAGGGCAAACAGCTTGTGGCATGGATGTGAAGGGTCTCTGATGATCCTTCATGCCCTGCGCAGACATCGCTTGCCCTGGAGGTCTATGACGGCTGGAAGCTGGGCACCAGTGATGTGCTGGGCGGTTTTCACCACCCATTGCAGGGCCTTCCGGTCGGCTACGAAGCAACCGCTAAACTACACTGTGGCGCAGTTAGTCAGAATGCTCTTGATTGTGCAGCAGTAAAAGTTCACAAGGATCTTGGAGGACAGATGGGCTTTCTTCAGACTCCTCAAAAAGTACAGGTGCTGCTGCACCTTTTTGACCAGGGCTGAGGAGCTGAGGGTCCAGGAGAGGTCCTCGAAGATGTAAACACTCAGGAATTTGAAGCTGGACACACGCTCCACCTCAGTGCCATCAATGAGAACTGGGGCATGACTGCAGCCTTTAGACTTTCTGTAATCCACAATGAGCTCCTTGGTTTTCTATGCATTGAGAGCCAGGTTGTTGTCAGTGCACCACTCCACCAGCCGCTTGACCTCCTCCCTGTAGGCTGACTTGTCATTGTCACTGATCAGGCTTACCACCGTGGTGTCGTCTGCGAACTTGACGATGGTGTTGGAGCTGTGTACAGAAACGCAGTGGTAGGTGAAGAGGGTGTACAGGAGGGGGCTTAGCATTCAGCCTTGTGGAACACCAGTGTTCAGTATCAGGGTGGAAGAGGTGAAGTTGTATAACCTGACAGACTGGGGTCTGTTGGTTAGGAAGTCCAAAGTTCAGTTGCAGAGAGAGAGGCTGATCCCCAGGTCATGGAGTTTGTTGACCAGCCTAGAAGGGATGACTGTGTTGAATGCTGGGCTGAAGTCTATGAATAGCATTCTCACATAGGTGTTGGTTTTGTGGGTCAGGGCAGAGTGTAAAGCTGTGGAGGTGACATCCTCTGTAGACCTGTTCGACCGGTAGACAAACTGATAAGGATCCAGTGTTGGGGGGAGGCAGGACTTAAGGTGGGCCAGAACCAGTCTTTCGAATCACTTCATGATTGTGGGGGTGACCGTAACAGGTTGGATGTCATTCAGGCTGGACACAGTCGACTGCTTCGGCACTGGCACAATGGTTGCGGTCTTCAAGCACGTAGGAACAACCGGCTGGGCCTGTGACAGGTTGAAAATGCCAGTAAAAACCACGGCCAGTTGCCCAGCATACGCTCTGAGCACACGCCCGGGGACGCCATCAGGACCAGCAGCCTTGCCTGCATTCACCCTGCTCAGTGCAGACGACACATCTGCGGTGGATAGTCTGAGTGGGAGATCGGTGGATAGTAGTGTTGAGATCAGTGTTAAGATCGATAAGTGAACTTTGAAGTAGTTGGAAATCAGACTGTGGATGATCAAAGAGACGGGGCAGGAGCGTATTGTGTCATCAGCATAAAAACGAAAATCACAGGAGTCGCAGATATCATGTATGTAGTGTGAACAGGACAGGATCAAAACTGAACACCAGCCTGTGGAACACCTTTGTGAACTACCTCATTTTGAAATTCAGTTTCAATCCCATCTGTTACAACTGAGTGGGTTTTATCAATGGGTTAATTCTGAAACCATATGCAGGTGTCCACAGACGTGCTCAAAAATTTGAATTTTTAAACTAAATAGAATGATCAACTGTCTTGATAAATAGAACAACACAATTTGATTTCTCTTCCAAGGATTTGGCAACATTTACAACCAATGAAACAGCTGTAAAAGTAGTATGCACAGGTCAAAAACCAGACTGATATTTGTTTGAATGCAGTTGTCAGATAAAAGTTTCCTCACCAATGGTTTCAAAGATCAAGTTTAAGAAGAGCAAAACAGTGAAGGAACATTCCCTTTTTATCTAGGGCTATATCAAGAATACATCCAAGCCACATCCTGCTTTGGCAGCGCCTACAATTTCATTAATATATGATCTATTTTTTGGCAGACAGTTGCTAACAAATTGGCATGTTCACAAAGAAATATATTTATTTAACATACATGTCCAACTAAATTTTAAAAAAAAGTTGTGTTGATCACAAGTGATGCATTCCCTAAATATACTATTCTGGTCTTATACGTAGATATAGGAGGTGACGTAGAAAGCACTCTGCAAAACTCCTTGTGAGTCAGATACGTGCACACTTTGACAGACAGTCCAACACTAAAAGGTCAAGGCATACAGACACATTTACACAATGTGCCCTTGTTCCCCTTTCATCCTGCTGTAGAATTAATTGAGGCAAGCCGGTCAAACAAAGGACTGCAATTAACCAGACTGAAAAACAAAATCATGGCTTTTCAGTCAGTCAAAAGAGTTGTTTAAATTAAACATATTGTCTGGAAATTGTATATCTGTAGAGTCTGTATGTGTGTGTAGGGGGGTATGTGTGTATGTATAGGTAAGTAGTGGTTGTGGTTAAGGTAGATTTAAGGGTTAGGTTTAGCATATGTCAAAAATAGCCACTTATGCAAACTTTTACTAGCTACAAGCCAACGCTGTACCCATAATCCTAGTTATCTTACTAGTTAACCTGCATCAACAGTCAATCTGGCAATATCAGAAAGATAAGAACAAGATGTACCAAGAAATTTTATGTTTGAACCATTTGTATTGAATAGAAGGTTGGTGGCCATCAGTCTGCTATAAAACACTCTAAAACAGTATTGCACAACCAACTAGTTTTGATGTGTGATAAAGAGGTGATCTCTCTATTAATCTTAATTAAGGGGGATTCTTCTTTTATTTAGTTTTTTATTTTATTCCAGAATCATATACCCTGGTTGACTATCCAAGTACTGTAGCTCCAAGTGTTTGTGTTAGCCATATATCCTCAGGTGAACGAGGCTGGTGCTCTCACAGCTGACAGTATTAAATTATAACCATCACAGATCAGCCATGCAGAATGCAAAATTATGTAAGTTCCCCTAAATCTGCCTTAGTCTTGTAATATATTATATTACTATGAACTGGAAGGCAATCAGAACACCATGCAAGAAAACGATTGCTCACTCAATACAAAATTCCAATGGAAACTGTTTCTGTAAAGGTATTGACTTTCCCTTGATTCAATGAATATTTAATCCAATGTTTTATCTTTCTTTCAGTCCTGAAGACAAAGTCTTTGTACTGAAGACAAAAGAATGACATCCAAACCCCAGACCTCCAAAGAGCTGCAGGAAGCTGGCAAAACATCTGACCAGGGGATGGCTATATGCCTAGCATGATAACTCAAACCTATGCCAAAGACAGAAAAACTGTCACATTGCACTACATGCAGTGTCTTCGGAAAGTAATTAGACCCCTTCTCCAAATTTTGTAATATATTTTTAATATTATTAAATATTAGTTTTTGCCATCAATCTACACACAATACCCCACAATGACAAAGCCAAAACACATTTAGAAACATATGCGAAATTATTGAAAATGAACATCTGAAATCTCACATGCACACTTGACCGATTTATTAGGTGCACATATCTAGTATCAGGTAGGACTTGTCGTTATTAGAGTATTTGTGGCGTTTCTTTCTGTCAGCTCGAACGAGTCCAGCCATTATTCTCTGAACGCTTTCATAGACATTCTGTTTTTGGCCACAAAACTCCTGCTAAGTGTATTTTATTTTTTGTATAACACCATTTTCGCTATACTCATGAGATTCTAGTGCCTGAAAATCTCAGGAGATCAGCTATTTTTTGAGATGCTGGAACCACCACGTCTGGCACCAACAATCACACCACAGTCAAGAATCACGTGGCTTCCCCATTCTATATTTGGTCAACCAACAACAAAACGTGCTGACCACCGGCGTAGCTATCGGTGGTGCAGGGGGTGTGGTTGCACCAGGGCCCGTTGTGGGTGGGGGACCCATGGAGGGTGGGGGGGGCCCGTGCTCTTTAATAAATATTTTTGTCTGTTTTTATTTAGTATTGTGTTTTTCTCTGGTTATCACAGTCAGACGTCGGCTGTGAGGTTAATCTACGCCAGGATCGGCTTTACATTGCGTATATACCGCTTCGTAATTGTTCGTCCCGGGGGGTCTGTAAGGACAGCTTGCACCCCGCCCGGCGTCACCATGCTACGCCAATGGTGTTGACCCTATCTGCATGCTTTACTTATTGGGATGCAGCCACATGATTTGCGGTTCAGCTATTTGTTTAGCGAGATGACAAAATCAAAGACTGACTACTTTTCCAATGTGTGTGTGTTTTTGCCTCCTGTATGTCTGTGTCTTCTGGGTGTGTGTGGCGGAGGTTAAACTTGCCTTCCTGAATTGTTTCCAGCAGAGATTAATCATCCGGTTCTGGAATGAAGGATTCTGATCATAAATCACTGGTTGACCCCCATCGCTCTCTCTCTCTCTCTCTCTCTCTTTCCAAATGTCTCTTCAACTTTCTCCCTCTCCGACTCTCTCCTTCTCCCTCACTCTCATTTTATTTTTGTCTTTCTGTCAGACTACACCAATTCAAAGAACAGTCATTGGCTTGCAGAAAGTAACAGCTGGCCAATGGAACTGACGTTTGAGTAGTTGGATATCAGGGGAACTGTCATAAGCTTTGTATTGGTAGGGTGGGATCAATCACACATCACAAACGTACACAAACAAACACGCCTGCAAACACTCACACAGAGTTTTTTTGGCTGATGAAACCCTTAGGCAGGCCGCCCAGTGAGAAAAACACAATGAAAATTGCGTGCAACAATCAGACAGGACAATGGCGCATTTAATTTCCATATCTGCCAGCTTGCACAGTTTCAGTAATCAGCATATGCATCTCTTAATTACCCTAGCTAGCTAGCACAACTAACGAGCCCTTTGATAATTAGCCTACGTTATGAGAAGTAGAAACTGTGTGCAACAAAAAAACTCAGTGCCCAGTGGTTCCGTTGGCTGCCAGCTCCTCTTTCTATCTCTGCCTTGTTTTTATGTTGTTCCGCCATGGTTCCCATTCATGCCGTGAGTAAGGGGCTAGTCCAACCAATTTTCTAGGCAACAACCAGTGTGTTTTCAGACACTCTGATTTACATTCTCAATCAGTAGCCTTTTGGTCATACTGTATGTGTAGGCTAAGGCTTCTCTGGACAGCTAAACAGGTTGTTATTTAATGAACATTCCCAGATTAATCCATCCTTGACTGTCAAATGCTACACTTCAAAATGGCTTTTATTACGACATTATAGCTGTTCAACATATTTCGTGAAGCCGCATATGCTGGCAAATCACCGGAACTATTTATGACCCGATATCATAGGACATGAAAAATGGCAGACCACGTCCATACTGCATTCAGATTTAACCGGTTGATGTTACTGTGACTAGGCTAAAATACACCCCTGAGAAAGGACACCCCTGAATGTTTTATCTCAGGAAATTAATTATTTAATATAAACAGTTAAACACTGAGTTCCATTCCTTCCCTTATGACAAAAATATTAGTTTATTAAATTACTCTGCTCACAAGCCTATTGGGATCCCATCTTAACAGCTACAGACTACAGATTTAAAAGGGGCAAAGAGACAAAGTAAGACAAGAGAGAGTGGGGGGAGGGAAGAGAGGGAGGGAAGAAAGAACAATTACATAGGGAAGATCGAGACAGAGGGACTAGAGAGAGGGAGATAGAGATAAAGAGATAGTGAGAAAGAACGATAAAGACTTTGACTTTATATCTTTAAGGAGACTTTATAAAACTAAAACCACCTCCAAACAACCCCCAAACACACTCCTAAGGTGTTTCCACCACAACCTTCACAGAATGCAAATCAAATCAACATATACTTGTCACATGATTGTGACAAATAACAGGTGCATGCTTAGTTATTTTTTCAAAAAATGTTAGATATTTTTTATTGAATCTATAAAACACTATTTAGCGTGCGAGGGTGTGTGTGCAACGTCTGGTGAGCGTGTGCATATATTCAATATTAAAGGGATAGCGTAAAAAGATATTTTATAATCACTGACATTTGACCTTGGATAACAGGGACATTGGCCATGGTCACCATGTTGTCAGCCTCCCAAGGGGGAAGAGACTCTGACTTGCATCCTTCACAGCTGTCTGGGTACAGCATGTGAACCATGTTCGTTTTTTTGATGATGTGGACACTGAGGAAGCTCTATATTTGTAAGTTATGGTTCAGTTTGGTGCAGTATAACACAGTATATTAAAGTATAATTCAGTTTGGTGCAGTATAGTAAAGTACAGTAAAGTATAACTCAGTTTGGTGCTGTGCATAGCACAGTACAATAACGCTGTAATTTTCAACCATCCTCTTGAAGGCCGCCAGATGTTTAATATTTTAGCTGTTGCCATGAACTAGCTCGTCAGATTCACCTACTCAAAAACGTGTTAATTAGTTGACAAGTTAAATTTTTCAAATCCCCTAAGCACAAATTCAAAATTTTTTTTGCACTGAAGATATATTAATAAAGCGTTTGCTATTATTGCGTTAAATCCTTAAATACCTACAAAATCATACATAACATTAACACATGACCCTGACTGTAAAAAAGCGTATGGCCAACTATTAGTCAATTCTTCATCTTGTTAGGGTTTCACACTCTGCATATTTTAACAGACCACACTTTGCAAACAATAACCTGTAGTAAAAAGTTATCTTCCACTCATTGGCCAGATATTTGGCGCAAAAACTGAAGCGCATACCCTCGATAGTAACAAATCTGAAGACTATTTGCTAAGCCCCAGTGCATGAACTGTATATCAACAACATTTGATTGTAGGCCGTTTAGTGTCAATAATTTTATCAAGATCTTCACACACAAGCTTGTCTTTTTCATCCCCAGACCTACCAGTTTTGTGCATCTTGCACTTTCATGTTATTTTTCCCTTGACGTCACTGATTCAATGTTCGCTGAAATCCCTTCTCACTCTATTGCAAAAAAAAACCCCTCACAGTATTGCTTGACTTTCTCTAACATTTGTTGTGCAAATTTGGTCCTCTGCCACTCATTATGCTAGCTAGTCAGTGACGTGTGACTCTTTGTACTATAGCAAGCTGGCACAATGTTGGTGAATGTCCTACAAATCCCATAATACATATCGAATTCAACCCACAATACACAGCATTTATGGGTTACTTCTTATATTTATTCCAGATTGCATTCTCACTTGAAACAAACCGTGCCAGGGTTCATTTGGAAGTGGCCAGGACCAGCTTGTTCAAATGTGTGAAATGTGTTCAAACAGTGTGATTTGTCCGTTCTGTCCTCCCCAAATGAACCGGACTAAGAGGGTAAAACACTGCAGCGTTTGATTCAACCGTACTACACAAGCTAACGTGTGAAAGCGACCTGTCACTGCACAGCTTTGCCCTAATGCAATCCCCAGGCTCAATACGACCAGGCCTCCATCCTGGCTGAGAGCGCGCAGTCCTAGAAAAAGTGGTTGTCTGTGTAAGTAAATGTGTGTCTGTGTGTTTGTGTGTGTTTGTGTATGTGTCTGCGTGGTGCATTAGGTTTATTGTGTGAAGCCTCCAGTCGTTAATCCCCTAATCTGCTGAAGCCTGGAAATCGCCACCATCATCTGTCAGATAGGGTAAAGCACGCACGCAAGCACACGCCCAGAACACACACACACACGTCTGAAAATGCCTTGAAAACCTGCCAATAGAGCAACAGTAACTAGGTTTCCATTAACTTGAAGAAAGTAGCTGAGACAACTGCCTGCCACTCATTTTCACTGAACCGCCTGGTATCAGCTGGACTTAATGTCCCCACATCTAAAATAAAAAAAAACATACAATGTTGAAAAAACGATTCATTTAGAGAAGTATTCATAGTGTTGACAGCATGTATGCCTTCTCTTTGTTTCATGTATTTTTCATATTATTATCATTCGTTTTCCTACTTATTACCATACCATGGAGTAACTTCCCACATTTGGACCTGAAACTATTTGATAGTGAAATTTACACTGTGAAGTATTTCAGGTATTACTGAAAGTAAAGACAACCGCACTGTCTTGCAAGTAGACATTCTTTGTGTGACTGGGATAGATATTGACTTTGCAACCAGTAGCTTAGGCATTTTGAATTAAATGTGGACTGAAACGTCTAGTTCCATAATCATATAATGTGCCCCGTTAACGGAAAATAACAACATTTCTAAAGAACCAGAAATGGAGCCAGTAAAAAAGGAGATCTTTTGACCAACTGGCATTTGTCATTTTCTATGCCAATACTTTTTCCATCAGTCCCACAGAAAGGTACCACGGACCCATGCATAGCACGCCCTCTGTCACTAAGAAACCTTCCAGTATTAGGCCTCTTGCCAGTGTGCGTGTCCATGGGTATATGTACTGTGCCTTCCCTCGAAATAATGACAACTAGTAATGTATATTGTAGCCTACACACGTTAAAAGTTAATAAGAGGTAAGGGAATGTTTTAATTAGAGAAGAATGGAAACACTTTTTTCAAATTTAGTTAAGGATACTATCGCAACACATTTACGCCCACATAAGCTTGTTAGCCAGCTTTCTAGCTACCAGTGATCCAAAATGGACTAATCCTCTGACGCTCAAAAGACAAAGTTACTCCATAGAAAATGTACGGTAACAATATAAACCGTTCTTTGTTTTGTTTTTTGCTGTCATTGAAAAGGAGCCTTTGGGCTAACTGCACATTCAACAACACAGGAAGGAACACAGACTTTAAAAGATCACATTTTCATCCAGTTTATTATATCATCACGCTGGCAGTTGAGCTTAGTTCATATCTCTCACCATCCATGTGTTGTAGCATGTTACCTTGTTTTTATCTGCACTGTTTGGTCACTTTTGTGCTTAGAACTAAAACTAAAGCTAGGAGGATGTTGAGCTTGTCGCAAACAGTTTAACTGACAGCACTATCTTCTGTTTCCAGTTTTACTTTTGCACAGTGGCCTCAAGTGTCAAAATACAACATTCATCACCACTTTAATGATAGAAATGTCCACCGGCTGACAGGATTCTGACTCTCAAGTTGATTTAACATTTTTATGGGGGGAGTAAAATAAATAGATACACAAACACAAGGAGGTGCACACACACACTTTAAGTTTTGGTATCCTTGTCAGGACTTCAAAATGTATTCTGTTAAAAATCCTATTTTCCCTATCCCCTAAGCCTAACCCTTAATCCAAACATAATCGTAACACTGACCCTAAACCCTAACCCGTAACCCCTACCCTTTAAACCTTAACTCTGATTCTAATCCTAACCACAATTTTAGTCTTTATACTAAAGCCATTCACCTTATGGGGACCACCAGCATGTCCTTACAAGGTCATATGTTCCTTGCTTTCCTACACTTGCAGAGATCAGTCCCCACCAGAATAATAAAACATGTACACACAAATACACACAAACACACCGGCACACACACACTCACACATACACACAAAGACACTGGCACACATACATACACACATCTGCCTAACAATGGGCTCAGTGTAATGAAGACGGATGCTGCCACAGCATCCCTAACAGGTGTTAGAGTTACTCCATAAATACATAAACCACGTAGATAGAGAGGTGGAGGGAGAGATTGGGAGATTGATTGAGACAGAGAAAGCCAAATAAAGATAGAAAACATGGACAAGGAGCGGTAGAGATACAGTAGTGAGATGAAGAGAGGGGCTTGGAAGGAGATAGAAAGAAAATGGAGGAAGCAATAGGCCTGACTCATTTCTTAACAGCACATTACTCAGTGGACAAAGAAAAACATCTAGACGATGGTAGTAAAGGTTTGTAAATGGATGTGAGAACACACATAGTTAGATTATCAAACTGCATGGGCCTTCTGAAAAGCTCTCTCTCTCTTTCACTTCCCCCCAAGGATAGTAAAACTTGAAAACACTAACACACACACACACACACACACACACAGACTAATTCTCTCTCACTTGCCAAGTGGGGCAGCCTGAGGTCTTGTGTGGTGATTGTGGCTGACACAGCCTGCTGTCCAAGGTGAGCTCTTATTAACACCAAAGACCACGATCAGACAGGACAAGACACACACACACACACACACACGCACACAGACACACACACACACACAAACACACACACGTACCCCAGTCTGGCAGGTGAAGAGTGGATGAGGACACATCAGTTTAATCTAGCATTGGCTCTCTGAGCCCAGCAGAGTGTGTGTCTGTGTCCTTAATGACCTCACTCATCCCGTCAGAGATTTGTTTTTTTTGTTACCTATTCATCTGCCACTCTCAGATGTCAGTAGGATAGATGGAGGGATGGCTAGAGCGAGGGAAGGATAAGGTTAGGATCACCGAGAAGGAGAACTAGAATGAATGAAGATCTACAGCCCAGTGGGGTGCCTTATCGCCAAACAAGCTCTAGCCTATGTAAAACTTCCCCTTAGATAATGTTTGATATGAATTAGATATTTAAGTGAATAGTCATACACTATATACATTATGCACACACGCAAAATGCTCAGCCATATCAGCCATACAACTAGAGCAGGTTTAAAAGATGATCTTTACAGGCAGACAGAGGCAGAGAGACAAGAGGCCAGTATAGGAGGCGAATGGATGAACGACTTACCGTGTTAAACGTCCCGGAGGGAGGTTTAGCCTAGTTAAAGAGGCAGAGACAGCGGAAGACGCAGGTCATGCTGCCGCAGCACGAAGGTGGCAAGAACTTTTTTATGACAAAGTTACCGTAGCCCGCTGCATGCCCCCCCCCCCCACCCCCCTCCCCATGCGCACGCACGCAGGCACGCACACACACACACACGGTGGTCAGAGAGAGCTAGAGCGATGCGGTATATCCACAGGCGTTAGAGCGGAACAAAGTGAGCTGAGCTCTGCATGGCTTTATACAACTGAATGCCAGGTCTGATCATTACTGCTGGAGGGAGATGAGCGGTATAGTAGATTCAGTAGCACAACATTGTGCACTGTTTGTGACATGTAGCCTATTGCTGGCTGGGAAAACCTATACAGCTGTTTTACAATCAGATTAGGAATTTAAGATAACTTGTCTGTTTTAGCAGGGGCTAAGAACTGGATTTCATGAAGGTAGCCTATTTCTTATTGGTGACATGGGATTGTTGCAAGAGGTGCAGTGAAGGGAAACGAGCTTGGTTCACACATATCCCTCTAAAAAAATCTCTACATCACTTGGGTTCTAGTAACTGTAACACCAAATATGGTTCAAATCCTGTCAGTCACACATTTTAGCTGGGCGGTTAGTGTCCTTTCAGTCAATCACACACACAGTCACACACCCAGACACACATGCATACTCGTTAAGCTCTTCTGGCGATAGACTTTGTGAACAAATAGCCAACGACGCATGTACTGCACTCGCGCGCGCACTCATACACACGACACCTCAATGTCATCGCAGGCGCATCCCTAGTCGCAAAATGGGTGTGATAAAACGGATCCAGACACATTTAGGCAATATATAGTTATTTAGCCACACTCACAGTTTAATTACCCACTCCGCTTTAATTTCGAGCCAGAAATTAGGAAACGAGCAAAGCGCGCGAGCATCGTTCCAAAGGGAATCGTAATTTCTTACCTGTCTCTCAGCCGCGCTTCTCTATCTTCATAATCCTTTCCAACAAAAACTTTTCCTCCACTCCAGGGAAACGGTCGAAATATACACTTATTTTAGACTTTTTCCTATAGATACTCTACTCTGTACCAACCTTCACAAAGCACTGTCTGGCGCAGAGCAGAGAGGTTCGGGTTTCTAAATTCTAGGCAAATCGATTATTAAAATGGATAATGCAATCCAGAAGGTCGTGTTCCTCTCCTTCGAATTAGGAAAGAATAAATGTGACAGATTCAAACAAACGAAGCATTGTATTTCTACCGCACGTCTCTACACAAGATCCGATACAGTACACACACACACACACTCAAGGCAGGCAGGCATGCTCTGACTGAATGAGCTCCGTGGCCAATCCGAAACGCAGCGCGCGGGTGAGGAAGCGAGGCTGCCTGGGAGCTACCATTATATTCCGGGCGCGGGAGAGAGAACATGACAGCCGAGCATTCCAAAACGTGTTCATGGTCAGGTCACATAGGTCATTAGCAGATCATATGGGCTGCAATCTGCTTTCTGATGCCATTGGTTAGAAGGTTTTACTGACGAGGAGTATAACACAAAAGATGAAGTATTAGAACCTATGGACACAAATTAAGGTGGAAAAAACGGAATACTTAAAAAAAATTCTGGAGTTCCTTCTAATGAGGGACTTATGCTCCCTAGCTAAAACCTCTTGGGGGCCAGGACGGAAGGTTTATTGCAGGCGGAGAATGTTTGGGATGACATGTCCCGAACGAAAATAATAATATTTTAAATGTGGGGAGCCTACAGATACTGCAGTATATAACAGAACAGAGATGAACTTTTTCCCTAACCTTTTTATATAAAAAATATATTGAACTTTTATAGCTTTTCAAAATATGAATATAATCTTTACTTCATAATGAAGCATAAAAAACTGTTCAAAGTTCCTACTGCACAATGTCAATGTGATGTACCATGAAAAAAACTTATTTTGTTATCAACATGAAAATTGATAACAAAATTGAAAATGATAGTAACAATTTTTTTTTTATTCCTTCATTCTGAGGGTCATCAAGTTTTATCGGACAAGCCAATGCAATTTTCATAGGAATATTTTAAATATAAGTTATTTTTTTAATCTCTGCCATTTTCCCTGTGAACTGTACTGACGTTTTACCATTAAGGACAAGTACATCAACAACAGTTCAACAAGACTTGTGTGAAGGGTAAGTTACAAATGATGAACTTATTGATATAATTCATTTAATATTTTTTTTTACCCTGAATAACTCCAAGGTTGGCATACCAGTAAAGTTTTTATCAAAAATTTGGAAGATACTCGAAGATCTACTATTAGCATGTGGTAAATAAAAAGTTGAAGTCCATTTTAAAACCTAGAAGGCCTCTTGATGCTGTTTCACCACATTTTAAATCCACAGCCTGGATCCATGCACAGTCTTATTGTGGATCTACTGTAGATATCATCTATAGACTCTTTGGATTAAAACCTATTAATGATAAGTGTATGTTATGGTTTACTGCATATTATCTATTAAATTATATTATTCTGCAGTTTACAAATAAATGGATGGTGAGGTATACATCCTAAAAAAAACTCAACTACAACATTAGAAAGTCAGTAGAAACGGATAAGATCTTGCAACCATGCCAAGGAAATTGCCTCAAATTTACAGAAAGTCTTGCTGATTCACTTTTTAGTCAAATCTCTGTTTATTTAGCTACTTTCGATGCTGCCTACTCCACATGACTAATTATTTCAATAGATGTAGTAATTATTTTTTTGATTCATCAGTAATTTAACTCATATATTGAAAAACATCAGGACATGCCCACCTTCAAACAGCTATCCTCAATCTTGTGTGCATCACAGATGAAACAGTCCAACAACCCCGTGTTCATAAGATTGTAATATGTTTGTAGCCCAACGTTTCAGTTGCAACCAATGGTTTTGTAAGAAGACAACTTGGGGAAGACAGGTAATGAAATTGGTAATGAAATCTGATATCACAAAGCGAGTGAAAGACCCAAGCAAAAAGTATCAATGCCATTTTGTAGCCTTGACTCCCTGCTGTCATGTGCCTGTTAACTCTTGTTTCTAGCTGACATGTTTGGGATTTTATAAACAATTTAGTTTGTCTTACTATTACTTCTCACTCTCAGTTTGCACCCTACTTCACTGCAATGCTCAAATTCTGTATAGCAGCAGATTAAAATAAATAAATAAAAACAAACAACAGGAAATCTCTATCATCAATACAGAGGGATCAATATACATTAGAAGTGACTTTGTCAAACAAAAGATTATCAGGTCATGTGCCTTAAGATTTTATTACACTCTTTTATTAACAAACATTCATGACTCTTGATACAGACATTGTATAGACGTATACCTGAAATGTTTGGATAGCTTATGCTGAGATGAGAAATAAAATAACAGTGAGAAATTAAATGAAGGCCAAAACAGTTTTCATGCTGCTTCGGTGTGGTTAGTAAAGCTGCTTACCTCTTCAGAGGCTGTCCACCTATTATTGAGAGGCTGTGATTGTGCCTCCATTGTGGGTGTGATATTGGAACAAGCTTTCTTGAATACAATTAACATATATTAATTGCATTACCTTTTCTCCCAACAGTGGATGAACTGGTCTGCTGAGCAAAAAGCAAGTTGCAGACATTTTTTTTTTACTGTACATTTTCACATTAAAACATAACACAATTTTATGAGTAAATGACCCCAGCCTTTTGTGTGTATTGTGTTTGATTCAAAGGTCATAGGTTGTTACAGGAGGCTTCTTTAAAATAATCACTTTCATTTGGATTGTCCCTGAAATCATTCCAGATAAAGTTGTAAAAAGCATTCAAGCAATCTTCCTCTCAATTACGAATCTATGTAAGATTTGCCTTGAACAATCTGATATACTGAGTACTTATTCAGTCCATGCTCACATCAACCTTGCCTCTGTTCCTGCCCTCTTCTTCTACTGGCTGATGTGTATTAGGACCAATAGGAAGATGCAATAACTAGCAGCCGAGTGAAATTACATTTCCTAACTAGGGAGACATTGTTAAAACTAAGCCTATTGCTTCATGCACAAACCAAGCTCTAACTGCATATTTCCCTGTGGATGCAGAATAATAAAGCTTGATTATTTGAAAACACCTTTCTTGTTAAGGGAACCCTCTGGTTGCTTTGATAAAGATTTAACAGCAGAGGAGGGTGTAATACATATCTGGGGGATTAATATTACCTGGCGAGGCTGTGAACCTTGGAATTCTAATTAGGTACTGTTTCAGTTAAAGGGGCATTCTGTTAGATCTAAGTTCCCTTGTGACAACAACAACGCACAGTAGGCCTACAAACACAGTCCACCTACAAGCACACTCAACACACATACAACAGACCGAGGAGAAATGATTTGTTTTAATATTTTTCCAGATTGAGTCTTTAAATGAGGAGGTGCACAATTAATCTCTTGTGGGTAACAACCAAGTTTTGCTGTAAAACAAAGATGCAAATGAAAGGAGAATTGGTTTTGTAACGTACCCCCAGGTGATTCTTTGTGAGAAAAATGTGGACCGACTAGAGTCTGCATCAGGTGTGAGTAGGCCTAGCAAAGGAAAACAACAACAAAATACGGTAAAAACAAAATGTGCGCTGCAAGCCAGTTTACAGTCTCAAATAAAAAGCTCTGCCATTCCAGAAATAGCCTACATGGTGTAAGCAATAACATACTTCAGTAGAGAAAAAAAGCATATCTAGGGAGATTGGCCTATTTCTTATAACATTAAATAAGCCCAAGTGTCAAAAGATTTAATGCAATACTGACTACCTTAATACTACTCATAGCTAGCTTGATGCTTAATCCCAGAATTATTCCTACCCTTTGCCATTAGCGCTAGATTTTACCAGTAATAAACATCCAGAGCTTTTAGCCATTGCGTATCTAGATTGACTCTTGAAGCTTGTGTTTACCACAAGTTAACATGCAGCCCCTTCATCATACTCTTTGCTTATCAAAAGCTAATGCACAGTATATGGGTTAACTAAGGAGCCTTGAGCCTTATTAGCTCCATATACCGTTAGTTAGTCCATATTTTAAATGAGTCTTGTGTCCTATCTTGGCCATTACAGCTTGCACGGAGTCAGTTGTTCCATTTAACCTTGTTCAATGAGCTCCTTCTAACTCATTCATCAACCAATCATATCCCCATACTCAGGGGTTAACAGACACGGGTCTGTATGGGGGAGGCTATGTATGTGTGCTCGTGGGTGTGTGTAATATATCTCTGCCTGTACACGTGTGTGTGTCTGCGTGTATGCAGCAGAGTGTGTGAGCCAATGTGTGCCCACTCAACCGACAGTGAGAAGATGCATTGCACTGTTAATTGCATAATCAATTTTGATTCATTCTCAAAATGCAAATTAGCTAATTAAAGGACCTGAACTTATAGAATTACTACTGATTAGCAAGCTAAGCCCTATTGCTGCCCCGTGGACACAACCTTATTAGGCTGCATTAATCGTTCCCCCTCTGTACCTCTTCTCTTTCTGTATAGCTCTAACGTAAAGCTTGATTCAATTAAAGGTACTCCAAAGAATGAGATGCAAAATGAGTTGTAGGATTTCATGGGCATTTGGTAAAAGAAGGACATTTGTGAAGTAAACAGCATTTTGCTGCACAGCTCAGTAATAATAGAACCAAAAAACTGCTGCAAACATGAAAAGAGACATAAACGTGAGCTTGCTTAATACACTATACAGTGTGTTACAGTATGTGTGTTTTGTGTGTGGGTGTGTTTTGTTTAGTGGATGTGTGTGCTGACATAATAGTCTAGCTGGGACTGTAAAATCTCTCTCTCTTGCTCTTTCCGTATACTCAAAAATAATATATTAAATTAACAGTACACTACATTATTAACACCGTTGATAAAGATTAGCAACATTTTCTAAATAAACAAAAGTTTTGAGCTATATTGACTTTCCAACATTTGTATTGTTGTAATTCATTCATAATTCAAGGGAAGTATCCAAAATGACACATTTATCAAATTACAAATGTATTTCACAGTAATAAAAAAAGATTGTTGTCATGATTGTTTTCAGTTCTTAGCACACCTTTTTTTAACCATTACTTTACCAGATAAATATACTAAGAACACATTCTTATTTACTGAAATGACCTGGGAGCAATAAGGGTTAGCTGTGTGGCTCATGGATAGAATGACAGTGTTTTTCCCCTCATTGGCCTGGGGATAAAACCAGCAACCTTCCCTTTACTGGCCCACCAAGTAGGCCCACTGCCTCCCCCTGTCAGGGACAATGACACTAAGCCTTTTACTATCATGTGTTATAAGATTGGAGGACACATCGGAAAGCAGTCTTAGACCATTCCTCCATACAGAATCTACCCAGACCCTTGAACCTTCCCGTCTTCATACCAAGCAGAAATAACAGGGAAGTTGTAGTAGAAAACTTGCAAAATGGGGGAAATGGCTAATGCCCCAGATGTCCTGTAGGGCAATGGTTCTGGTAGCCAACAAGCTGGCCGCCTCCACCCTGTGTCACAGCCAACATGGTGTCTTGACACAGGAGAGTTGACAGAGCCTGGGCAATTTCTTCTGGTCAAGACAACACTAGATTTAAGCTGCGGTGTAGTACCTGCAACTGCCGGGCCCAATGAACATCAAGGGTCTTTCTCTCTGCAAGCAGCCCAGAGACTGTAATACCACCACTCCCTTGGCTGGATTGATACAGTGTACATGTTGCTAAGGAGAGTGGGTCGACTGGGCTTGGATAAGCAGTTGTTCCCATTTCTGCCAGAGGGGGTGGATTTGCCTGGCCTCCCTCGTTTCCATCACTGTGTCCTACATGCTCATAACACCCTGGAAGGATGGATGTGACTGTTTGAAGAGCCACTGTTCCCTAATCCCATCCTAAAGACACAAACCTTGTTTGAGCTAGCGTGCGTTCAAGCCTGCTGAGTGCAGAACGTACAAAGCCAGGTCACATGATGCAGAGCATGAGCAGCTCTGTGGAGAAGTTTGGAGGGAGTGCAGGGATCTGTTCATTCAGCAAGTTCTTAGGGAGGTCTGTGAATCCCTGCCGGCAGCGAAACACGCGCGTCCAGTTACGCACACACTGACCAATAGAATGAGAGCCAAGAACACGTTGTCACCGCGACTATGAAGGCGGTGGAGGGCGATGAAGGGCTGGCAGTTTTCGAAGCGGTGGAAAGGAAGTCCGCGCAGACCAAATGCATTAAGGTGTTGCACACTTCCTCCCCGGAAGACATCGAGGTGAGTGTGCCTCTTGTAAGATGGTGGATGGCCTCAGACATCATCAATACATGATGTTTAGGGCCGGGGGGGTCCCTCCCTGTTGTCTTGTACCGAGTGTGTGTGTGTGTGTGTGTGTGTGTGTGTGTATATTGGGGGTTAGATCCAAAAGCACCCATTTGGATACTTCTAGGCAGTTTAAAGAGCAGCAGGGGGGTGATGAGAAAGGGGGAGAGGAGAAAGATGGAGGGGAATGAGGAGAGAAGAGGGTGAGGATGCCGAAGAAAACTACAGAGGAACAGAGCACAGCTGGTTTTTAATTGAGCCTCCTCCGTTTTTTGCTCAGCAGTTTCCCAGCTGATAGCTCAGAGGATGTAAACAGCTAACGGCGGTGTGGAGACTTCCCACGGACAGCTCTGCGTGCGCGCTGTTTGGGTCATGTGACCAGATGTAGGCCTCTTCAATCAGGACCCCTGACAGCTGTCTGTTTTCCATCGATCTAAATGAGTCCCAAAAGCTGTAGTGTTCAAACTGCCTGCCTGCCTGTTAATCTCCCTCATAATCACAGACCGGCTTGATGGATAATTCGTTGAATCAGGTGTGATAGAGCAGGTCTGAAATAAAAGCCTGCAACCCCTTTAGCTCAACATGAGTGTTGGCTACGCCAACTCTCGTCTGTCGTCTCTACAATGTTAGAAGCCAGGAAAAACAAACATTCAACTTCACCCAGACATCTCCCAAGCTGAGTATGTGACCAGTAAACTTGACTATTTATATGTGAAAGAAATATACAAAAATAGGTTTTTTGCACAGTCAGTGGTATCAAACAGACAAAGAAACAAATCTGATACCTGGTGATAAATTCTTATCCTGTTATTCTAACAACACTTCCATTTCCAGAGGTGCAAAAGAGGGGGATGTATCAACCTATTAATTTTTGCCTTAACAAACAAACAAACAAACATACACACACACACACACACACACACACACACACACACACACACACACAAATGAAGAACGAGAAGTAACATTTTTGCACTAACAAGCGGTGTGATAATTGTCTTGGAGTAGGGAGAATTAAAATGTGAAACAGAGTCTTTGCTCGGGGGATTATAGTGCTGAATAATGCTATTCTTGGAAGCTAATCAACACGCACAGTCACCTCCCAATGCATTGGCACCCTTGATAAAGATGAGCAAAGAAGGTTGTATGAAGTAAACAACACAAGTAGTAAGCTATTTTGTAATTTTCCAACATGTGAAATACATAGTAGTTCATTATTGATTAGAGAGAATCAACCAAAATTAAAATTTTCTTACATTTTACATGTATTTCCTCAAAAAAAAAAAATTATAGGCATCCTTGTTTTCAGAACTATGTCAAGGATTTGGCTCAAACGCATCTTTGGATATTTCTCCATATGGAATCTTTCATCGTCTCTGCTGATGGACTGCCCTCTTCAATTCAAATCATAGGCTTTCAATCAGGTTCAAGTTCGGAGACTGAGATAGCCATTGCAAATGCTGATTTCGTGGTCAATTAACCATTGCTAGAAGATTCCTTTGCAGAAAAGTTTCAACTTACAGGGGGAGGAACAATCTTGGATAGAAAACACACAGGTAAAAAAGCAACAAAAATGAAAAAGTAGGTCTTATTTACTTGTATTTCTATATCATAATTAACCAAGGTAAGATAATCATATTCAAAATAGGCGTAGCAAGGCAACAGTCTTCTGTTTGTCCAAGGATACAACCGCCTGACAAAAAAGTAACTTAGTGTTGCGGCTAAGGGATTTGGGGAGGCTTTCGTATCAATGCTATTGAGTTACATACAGCCTATCGCATTTATATTGTTGTTCTGTGTACTGTAGATTGGCACTAAATAGCAAAATAACACACTAGACAACACTATCTTACAACAAATATAAAAATAAATGTTGATATCTACGTAATAGCAGGAGTCCTCCATCTACAGGTACAATAGCATATTCATATTAGCATTCTCGGAATACTGTATCTGCCCACAGGGATGCTACATACTGTAAGTGGATAACATTAGTTTCCCCACTTGCTTTTGCAACAGGGAAAATAGTGATTTAATTCCATGTGTTATTATTTGTAATCTTTATATGCAGTAGGCGTATTATTAGTGTCATCAGCAGTAGCGGTAATAACTGTGGGGCTGGTGGTGGAATATCTACTCGACATATTCATTATCTCATCGTCTGGGTCCGGCCTGTCCTACTTGACTGTTCTTAAATGAATTTGAACGCTGTCAGAGGGCCCTTAGAGCACGGACCATGATGGGCCAATTCACACACATGCATGTGGACGTACATACGCACATACACACCAATGATGGGCCCATTCCGCCTGATCTGAGCGGGTCTTTCACAGTAGACCTGACACCATATGAATGCTAGCTCATTAGCTGCGTTAGCCCGGGAGCCAACAGGCCACAGAGACAGCAGGGCCAGCCGCAGACACTAATTACGATCATAACAATAACACATCCTTCGGCAGCTCCTTGCTTTTCTTTTCAATTAATTTCCATCAGATTCACTCTGAGGGATAGAGGGCAGGAGAATAAAGAGGGGAAGGTGGAGAGAGGGAAGATGGCTGGTAGGATGGGTTCTGTAGGAAGATGCTCTCTTTCCCCTAGGAGTCTCTGTTCTCCTATTTCTACTCTTGCTTTTGAGCACATGTTGTGTCAGTGTTATACATGATATTGGTTAGAACAGTAATAGCCAGATTTAAGTAAGCGTCGCCCGTTTTACGGCAACACAAGATAACAGCACATTAAAAACAAACACGTCAAAGCGAGCTCAGAAGATAGCTTCAAAACATTCTACATATTTTATAGACAAACTATCACATTCCATACAACCTTGTTTTAAATTGTTGCTATGGTTATAGTATTCCGCTGTGACTGTTGCAAAATACTTTTTTCTATGCTATCACGGTCGTTGACAAAAAGACACCCGCCTTGCCAAAAAAATAGAATCTTACAATCCAATTAAAAACCAGTTTCCAAAAGAGATGCCTCTGTTGCAAACTTTTTTGAAATGTGTTGCTGGCATCAAATTCAAAGTGGGAATATATTTTTCAAGAAATAAAATGTCTCACTTTCAACATTTGTTATGTTGTCTTTGTATTATTTTCTACTGAATATAGACTTTAAATGATTTGCACATCATTGCTTTCTGTTTTTATTCACATTTAACACAGCGTCCCAACTTTTTTGGAAACGGGATTGTATAACCCTAAAGCATTTATAAGCTCTGCACATGACAAGGCCCTTCAGCTGGTAGTGAAGGGGGCCCATTGCGTCACTGGGGCTGTGCTCCCATCCATGCAGGGTATCTACCTGAAACTGTGCCTGACAAAAGCCTGTGCCGTTATTAAGGACCCTTCACAGTCCAGCCACCAGCTGTTCATTCACCTACATGTACAGGTACCGCCAGTCAGACAGGAGCTTTAGTAAAAGGCTCAGAGACTGTTTCTCTCCACAAGCCATCAGCCTGTTGAACACTTGGCCTAGTCTGACCGCCAGCACTGAGTCTTGTTGTTTTTCACATCTGTTACAACAACCGCCTTTCCTGTATAGATTACCTATTAGTGCTGAGAACACCTAATAGGAAGAGGATCATTTCTGTTGATTCTGACTAGCCACAAACATAATACGCTTGCACATTTCTCTTTCTGTCATGTCATTTCATAGCGGAGATGTACAATATATATTTTTTTGACTTTTGATGTCCTTAAGATACTACACCTGTAAATGGCACAGGCTACCATATTGTTGCAGGCTACAAATCAGCTGGTTTAGTGGCCTTCCAGTAAGGTAGATATTTAGATACACACAACCTTTCTACCTTTAAGGTAGATACTGTATGTGGATACATACATGGCAGATTGCACACGTACTGTACTACTGACATTGTCAATAATATAGTGCAACAAGACGACATTTGTCAAGTTGCGATAATAGCATGTATAGGAAGAAATGTCATCGTCCCCTTGTTGTCCTCACTATTCACTTTCAAATACTAGATCTAGGACTTTCTCTCTCTCTGCCCAGGTCTGTAAATTGTTTGGCCTCAGACTCTCATTCTCTCTCCGTCCTTATCTTCCTGCCTCTCCTACCCCCTTTCCTGACACTAGCATTAACATTAATAATAATAATGTATTACATTTGTAAAGCGATTTTCATTATACAAGAATAATCTTGTACCATATGAAGCTCAACCCACATCCCAGCCGCGGTATTGCCTAGTGATAATGAATTTTGGGATGATGTGTATTCCTTTGAAAAATATGTAATTTATTTTGTCACGTGTGTCGATGGCATTGCAATTTTTCCAGCAGAACACATAACACACTGGGAAGAAATGTTATTTTCACTACACCAGGGTGAGACTCACTAAACAACAGCAATAAGTCTGGGAAAGAGTCTGCATATGGTACTGCTAACGTCAACGGAGGAACCCCAGGGGAATGGATAATGAGAACAGATGAATGCATGGTTCTAAAACATAGTAGATAAGAAACACACATATTTGTTTTTCAAAAGTTTTGTGGACAGGAAAAAAAAATGAAATCCATGTTCCCTATTCTCTATCACATAACCCTTACTCTAACCTTAACCTCACTTTAACTCTGACCTTAATAACCAAACTTTTATGTCTAAACTTTACCTAGCTGTAACGCTTAACTGAAACCTGTAATGCCTAACTCCGATTTTAACCCCTCAATATGCTCGATTTTAAGTTTTTAAAAATGATTAACTCTAGCCCCTAACCCTAACCTTAACCATAACCTTCATCTTAACCCTAACCTTAACCATAATGTGTGCAATAACACAGAGAGTGAGAAACCTGCTCATCCCCTCAGACTTTCTTTACATGAGATAAGTTACGGTTTTACTTCAGAAATACTACACCAAACACTAAAGTTAAATGTACATTTGTGTAACTAATTTGGGCAACCCCGGCAACATCATAAATATTTCTTACAGATTTCTGGGGTTATCAAAGATTCAATGGGGTTTTCAAACCAATATTTGAAAACCCCAATGCTTACCTTTTGAATAAGTTATTCTCCGCTCAAGAGTCATCAAACATATGACATATAGAGCGGTGGATAAACTAACAAATACAGTGATGACCAAAAGTTAAACAGATGTTAAAAGGGTTCTGAAAGGCTTCCCTCAGGATATCTACAGAGAGTTCACTTTCAGCTAATAAAATGTACCCCAAAAACCACGCACCAAGGATAGTTATAAAATTCACCTCTGGAAAGAATGTCTTCCACAGTAGACTACACGGTTGGACACACTGTGGCTATGGCAGAAGCCAGGGCAGAAGTTTTGCTTGTGCCAACCCACTAAGAAATGTACACCTACTTGACCACTTTCATTTCCCAGGATGCAGAGAAGAGAGTACAGAGGATAATAAAATGAATATCTATCCATTTTACCATTATGTTTATTTTTTTTCAGAACTGATTCTGACTTCCTGCCTCTGGTGTATCACATCAGTCAGTTCTCAGCAACAATCACTTCTGAGATGCAAATCTTAGTTTTCTTAATGAGCAACAAAAACACGTGCAAAATCGATGTGTTCAGACGGTCTTCAAGAAGGTTCAACATTGAACCCCAGCAATCAGACAAAGGTCCTATTTTGTACCGTTAGATAAGAATTCTGCTGGGACCCTTTTTGAAGGGTTTGTCAAGAAAGCAACCTAAACATTTTTTTCCAGACATCTCAACTTCTAAGAGTGTACTAGATAACTTCAATTATTTCCAAGTAGAAAGACAGAACAAGACAAAACACTGTCAAACAGTCCCATCAGTTACTCTCTCTCTCTCTCTCTCTCTCTCTCTCTCTCTCTCTCACTTTCTCTTTCTCTCTCTCACAGGCACTAGCAAAGGTACACACCCATACACATACACACACCACTGCCAGGAATGAAAGAAGATAAATTACATATCTATCACACTGAGAAACAGAATAAGGGTAGGATGGAAAAAGATGGGAGAAAAAATATAATTAGGTAAATTAAGCCTTGTCATATTTGCATGATCTCAATTAATGAGCAGGCCATGTAAGGGGCAGACAGACAGAGACATGCAACAATCACATTAGTGGAGATGAGACGTGAACAGCTGTCTATGGTTCCCTCCAATCTCTATGGGCGCTAAGAATTGGCACCAGAACCATGCATCCAATTGGCACACTACTACCTTCCTAGAGCACTCATTTTGACCTGAGCCCAAAGGGTTTTGTTTAAAAATAGTTTACTATCACTGTCATCTAGACTCTAGCCAACAGTGACTAGGATCTGATTTCAATGAAGGACTCTTTTGGCATAGAGAAACTACATCACTGTCTCTGTCACTATCCCATACTTTGAAATATATATACAAATTTAGCTAGTCAGCTGGATATCACAGAGGTCTAGTTTGCATTCTACATTACATTGTACATTCACTGAAAACATTATAAAGGTTAAGCCTCTAAACTTTCATTTCAAATCCTTGCGTGATTTGTTGAGTTGTCTGTCTACATAGGACACACTCCAGTTTCACTGTTTTCCTTTATGAAAGTTGTTAAATAAATCCATCAATGTACCATGACTGAAGTCTGCGTTATCAATAATAATATATATATATTATATAGTGGATTCGAAAAGGAGGGAAGTGGTTTCAAAAAGAAAAAAACTCAGCTTAGCGGGACTCAATACCTTAACAGTCCGCTGAGCTTAAGGCCAAGTTAGTTGCCTCCTGCCATTCTTGGTAGTGTTCCTTTCTGTTTCATTTGACCATTAATATGCAGGCGATAGAGTCTGGATGACATTGATCAGTAGCACCAGAATGCAGATGTGTTGTGCCTGCGCATACTGAACAGACACACACCTGAATGGGTCAATATGAGGATGGACATTTTCATGTTTGATTGATTGGTGTCTCTGTCTGCAAGGCTCATTGGTTTGCTGGGGAGGCGGACCCTGTAACACACTGCTGAAAACACAAACAGGGCCTCTGTGTGTGTGTGTGTGTCTATGTGTGTGTCTGTATGTGTGTTTGTGTGAGTAAGTGTGTGTGGCTTGTTTTAGTGGAAGCCAGTTGAGAAAAGATTGACATCCATAGAAGACGATTGTCCAGGTGGGTAAAATATGTCTATAAAAACCAGCCACTAGGGGCAACCATAAGCTTTTTTAGAGTTAAACACACTGTCTTCTGGCATGGGGGTCGGTGGTTAAGCAGCAGACAGACCTCAGTGGCTGTGAGTTGAAATCCGTTGTGTGCTTTAAGAGAATATTTGGAGAATGCGGAGAGCTGCATCTTGAACAGGAAATGGTGCATGTCTTATTTCATCAATTACAAAATGACTCTGCTACAGACAGCTGGATGCCTAATAGGCCACACGTACACATGGCAGCACAATTCTGAAATGTCTTTCTACCCCTAATAGGTCTTTTGACCAATCAGATCAGCTCTGTGAAAAGTGAGAAACATCAATTAGTGGAAAATAGATCAGAATTTGTCTGCCTGTGTAAATGTAGCCACATACATATAATTTACATTCTCTACAAAAGACCCAGATCCAGTGTTAGGGAAAGCCCAACATTTTCTTCTAATATAGCACAGCCATGTAATTAAAAGCCAACAACAGCGAATCAGTGTAATTAGAATCTAACTCCATCCAGTCAACATCATTAAAGCATAACACGTGCCAATCAACATCATTAGAACCTAACACCAACCAGTCATCTTAATTAAAAACCGAAAACTGACAATCAGCATCATTACAAAGTCGACACCAACCAATACACATCAAGACAACCTCACATTGGCCAATCAACATCATTAAATTAAAAACAACAGCCAATCAAAGCCCCCTGACTGTGAACTATGGGTGTTGGCCGCGCTGTGTGAGTTTTACCCACTATTCCATGGAAGTTACAACTACGCCACATGAAATTACCATCATCTTTCTCTCCCTAAGAAAAACTAAAAGAAAAGGGGGAAAAATCACAACAAACAGCAATATAATTAAATTCATATGAAGTGTGCAATCTGCAAGAAGACACAATGAACGCTCAGACAATCAATATTTTCCCTTTTCTCCCATCTCCCTCTAATATATTGGAAATGGAGTTAGAAAGATTGATTTGGTACACAGCCGCTACAGGCCAAAAGAAAATGAAATGAAAATGCAAATTAAGGTGTTTTGTGTTGCTTTGTATCGTGTTGTTTTGTGGTATGTTGTGTTGTGTGTGATTTTGTCCCTCAAGTGAAGTTGTGCTCAAAGGTTTTTCTCAAACATCAATTTAGTTAATTTGCCATTCCTCATGTTCCCCAGAGAGAGAGAAAATGAGAGAGATAGAGGGAGAATGGCAGAGAGATGGAGGCTAGAGAGTGAGAAAGAGTTTGCGATAGATTAGCTGAGAGCGATGCAGAGAAAAAGATCCAGAGAAAAGATTCAGAGGTTGAGACAGTTGAGGGAGAAAGTACAGTGATAATATGTGTTATGGTTGGGATCATTAACTGACACTGTTAATCCACAATGGCAGTCATGTGTAGCGATTTCGTATGAGCACACAACACAAAGAAGAGTTGGCCCATCGATTCAGCCCTGCCAGTCAGATATATCTGACAGAGGGGACAAAAGGAGAAACAAAATCTCTAAAATGTTACATGAGAATTTTGCAGACACAAAGACAGATAGACAAACAGAGTAGAAACATAGAGATGGTTAGAGAACCTAACTGGGAGAAAACATGTCCTAGCATGCACATATCCATTGAAGGTGTCCAACATTTTAATGTAATCATAGTGGGTGGGATGACTCACTTAATTGGCTGAAACCTCCTAATGAGATGTATTCACAACTCCATCCACCCTCCAAAAGGGATCAGCCAATTAATTCATTATATTGAACTTACCACATAGATGGTTTGAATGTTCCTGCTCAAGCTGGCAGAGATGACAACTCTTTCCATCTTTATGGCTAGGACCTTCTGCAGCAAGAGCTGACCTTAAGCCATATAACACAGAAGGCCTTTTTGTTATGTGAAGGTATAACTACATGACCCGTTCAATCACACACATTCTAGTAATTTAGTAAGTACCTCAGTACATTGTAAGATATAATTAAATGCACTCAAGGGCCATTATTTCTGAAGGACTTGGAGCTGACACAGACGGTATGATATAAAAGTCTAATGCCTTTACTTGCATGGAGTTTTATAATGTTTATATAGAGACCACTTCACATGAACTTCAATTAGCTCTCAATGACATTGTTTCTAAAATGTGTGTTCAAGATAACTGGACTACTATAACTGGACTACTATAACTGGACTACTATAACTAGACTACTATAACTAGGCTACTATAACTGCACTACTATAACTGGACTGCTATAACTGCACTAATATAACTGGACTACTATAACTTAACTACAATAACTAGACTACTATAACTGGACTAATATAACTAGACTACTATAACTGCACTTCTATAACTAGACTACTATAACTGGACTACTATAACTAGACTACTATATCTGGACTACTATAACTGGACTACTATAACTAGACTACTATATCTGGACTACTATAACTGGACTACTATAACTAGACTACTATATCTGGACTACTATAACTAGACTACCATAACTGGACTACTATGTCTGGACTACTATAACTGGACTACTATAACCGGACTACTATAACTGGACTACTGTAACTGGACAACCGTAACTGGAATACTATAACTGGACTACTGTAACTTGACTACTATAACTGCACTACTTTAACTGGACTACTATATCTAGACTACAATAACTGCACTACTTCAACTGGACTACTATATATAGACTACTACAACTGGACTACTATAACTGGATGACTAAATCTGGATGACTAATTGCACATGCAGCCCAATCCTGATTTTGTTTTCACTAACTGATCTTTTGCTAATTACATACCCTATGAAAAAATCTTAATCTGTAATTGGTTAAAAGATAGTAAGTGTAAAAATGATCAGAATTTTTCAGTGCTGAATTTGTCCGTGCAATATGTCAGTGCAGCAGATACAGTAAGTCTCAGGGCTGTGGTCTTTATAATGTATTGCTAGATTACTGACATAATGTATAATGTATTATAATGTATTGCTAGATTATTGAGGTCTCTATCTACTGCTAAGACACTGATGATAACAAACAGCCTAAATAGGAAATATTGGAATTTAAAGTGTCTCAATGTTATGTTTGAAGAACCAAAAAAGAATGCATTCAAATAATCATGATAATAATAATAATTTAGTACATTTGTGAAACACTTTCATTATACAAAACAGATGTCACAGGTCATAAAAATACAATTATTACAAATATATTAGTAATAGTAATAATATATACAATATATTATGAATAAAGACTAGGAGGAAGGGTAAAGAATCTGTTAAAAGCCACAACTGTGAGGTCTGCAGTCAGGTCTCGGTCACTCCCTGTTCCAGCACCTCCTGAACGCAGCATGCCCTTGCCTTCCTAAGCCCCTGCACTCAGCTCCCCCACCCGCACACACTCACTACACTTACCCTGATCACTCCACGTTTTGGTTCTCTTACCAACACCCCCCCGAATTCCTAGTCATTCCAGGTGTTCCACAAATGCTGCACCTTCCCGTCACAATCACCTGGATTCATCTCACCTGTGTCTGAGTTTGTGCACTATTTAGTCCTTAGTTTGTTTCTTGGTCACATGTGAGGTATTGCATGTTTTCATTACATTGTGAGCCTTTGTCACAGAATTTATCTATAGCATTTTTGACTTACCGTGTTTGACCTTGTATTTTTGCATAGTCTTTAGTCTACGGGTTTTTGCCTTAGCCTTTGTGCACCTTCGCCTGTGTGCCTTTTTGGATTACTGTATTTTGACCTTTGCCTGTACCTCTGACCACTCTTTTTGCCTGCTCCTTCTAATAAAAATGCATCGCTCTTCGCGATTGGAACCAAACAATCTGCCTGCCTGGTAGCGCTTACAACAACAGTGCAAACAAACCTAAAGGGTGTTATTTTTGTTATAGGGAGGGTTGCAACATAAGGATTCTATTTACAAGTCCTAAACGTTTTTATGATTTGAATTTTAGTGAGAACTGACTGGCTTCTATTCACATCATACAATATTATGTATTGTTAAATAAGTATGTTTTACAGTGTGGGAAGATAAATAGATACCATTTTTTTAATCTCACCTCTCTCCTGTATATTATAAAACCACAAGACATTGTTGATTACCACAATGTTGGATAGTTGGATAGTTAATGCATGATCCCATAATGAGATTTTTTTTAAATAGTAGTAAAATTATTATATAATATACCTATTTAAGCTCAATCAGATGCAGGAAAATATGTCACTAAATGGAAATTACCAGACAATTTACATCATAGGAAAATTTTAAATAGGAACTGGTTCAATTTTGGCCTTTTGGTATGCAAAGAAGAAAGATAAAATCATTTTGGGGATCCAACTAATCAAGTGCCAGTCAACAGACAATGTATGGATTTGAATGGGATGTCCAAATAAAGATCACGATCGGAGAGAAACGTGTCTGTTCTTGTGCGTTAAATTCACCGTGGGAGCATAACAGAGATTATTCCTGCAGACATTCCTTTCTGCCTTTGATATCAAACGCACCATGTAGCTACACTTACTAGGTACATTAATTGTCAATGCACAATATTTTTCAGCAGTTGTCAAAGGAGTACACAATCCTTGAGAAAAGCCATGATATTGTACAGATGCACCACCACTTCCCATCTGTAATAACATCAACAATTGGTTATTGTTTGGTAAGCAACTTACACAGTCGCATGAGCTGTCAAAAGCAGTCTTTCAAAATAAACGTACATTTTCTACAATCATTTGGACCAGCGCATGCAGTGGATATTCCTTACAATTCAGAACACAAACCTGATAGCTGAATGATTGTATGAATCTAACACTTAAAGCAAATAAATTGGCTTTTCGAAAATTGGGACTGAGAAGTTTCCTCATTAGTCAACTTTTTCTTTTTTACAGTTTTGTCCCTTTTAAGTATTAAAGTCCGAAACACACAAACACACACACACACACACACACACACACACACACACACACACACACACATACACACACACACACACACACAGCCAAGTGTCTAGCTACAGATTCCACAGTGGCTTAATATGTATTTGTTGCTATGAAGAGATTATAATGGTGACTTGATCCTCCAGAAAAACATGGAGACAAAGGATCAGAGGGATACTGACAAAGAGAAAGAGTGAACAAGACAGAGAGAGGATGGGGGCAGGGTAACGATCTGAAGCAGCCCCAGTCAAATCTCCTCTTTTGGCATCATAGTCCTGGAGACGGAGCAAAGCTGGGAGAGAGGACGAAATGGTGTGGCAGTGAAGAGGATAAGGGGTGTCAGTGAGGATGGATTATAGGTTGGATGACCATGGGGATAATAGGAGGGAAGAAAATTATGGCCTGGATGATGGGGGATAGGAGGATGGCTGGTTGGGATGGAAGATAGGAAGGTTGGTTGGGTTAATTAACTGGTAATGTATAGTTGGCTGGCTTGTGGCTCTGGTGCTTATTTTGGGCTTGTATGGATATTACAGGGTGGTTACACTACCTGTGTAGTTGCTTTCCTGCTACATGTGTTACTCCTGACTGAAGAAGAGGTAGAGCTGACACAGCCCCCCCCCCCCCCCCCCCCCCCCCCCCCCCCCCCCCCCCCCCCC
>JACXGI010005042.1:0-17963 GCA_016801175.1 Esox masquinongy | reverse complement strand
CCTTATAGGACTGACTGGGAAACGTCAGACATTTTTTTCATAGGCCTGTGTAAGGTGCTTGCGTGTAGAGGCCAAGATGAGATTTTCATTGTAAGCCTTGTACTTAGAAAAACCTTATTTTGGACAGGTTTGGCAAAAGGTATCTTCCTGTACACAGGCACGAAGTGGAGTGTAAACTCTGTACATGGTAGACTACTAATGGAACGGTGGCGGGGTGGTGTTATGACCACTGGAAGACTGTGTTTAGACCCCCAAGATAAACTGGAGCTTATAAAAACAAGAATAATAAATATACCGCCACCCAAAAGACACTTGGCAACTGTGAAGGCAAAAGGGCAGGCACAGGTAAACAGCTTTCTGTGGGCGTGCCTGGAGGACAGAAAGGAATGGAATAAATGGGCGGTTTGGAAAACTTGTCCTAGCCCTTAACACCAGTCACAGTACTCCTGTAAGAAAGTCTACTGCTTAGTTCCCGGTCTAAGGAGCTCTGTATGTATGTGGGTGTCTGAGAACAGAGTCTGTGACCTATTTAGGATGTTGGCAAAGAGTGCAGCGAAGGAACTGAAAATACTTCAAAGGGCACTTTTGAATCTATCGTTACCCTCCAACTTATGGTGCATCCCTCATGGTGGACTCAGATACACACACACACAGTCGTTTGAGGGTCCTGGTTTGAACTGGTCCCACATTGTTAAGTATTCAGGAAGGGAGAGTAAAGCAGTGAAATCTGGCTTTAACTCTCAGAGTGTCATTATGATTGAGAACAGACTGTCTACTAACTATCGCCATGACCCAGCTGATGAGAATGAACTCACAATGCCCTGCTTGTCTCGTCATTATTCTTACACTGCATGATCGCCACAGGATCTGTCCAAAGTGCTGATCCCTGTCTGCTCCTTAGCCCACGAATAGCATGTGCCAACAGAAAGACTAAGGTCAGCTCCATGGGCAACACTAGGGAGGAAATCATTTGACCAAACAAAATGTTTTAGTTGTGAGACGTTTTACCAAGCGGAAGAAGGTAAGGATCTGACTGCATTTTTTTCTTGCATTTTTCCAAGAAAAACATGTGGGATAACACAATCACTCTTTGTTTTGTTCTTTTTGATTTTTGACAAAAATAAATTGTGTTTGGAAGAAAAACAAAACAGTTGTTATATGAAATGTTATGCTGCAGGATGTAATGTTATTCTGCAGTCATTTTTGAGTGAAATTCTTCCTCTCTGTCTTCCCTCTGTCTCAACAATATTCAAAGGTGCTTTCTAAGCATGGTAAACGTCGGTTTACACTGACATAGCAACTCTAAAATACAGTTCTGAACAAAACACAAAATGATTTTGCAAAGTTTCAGAAGGAATCTACCCGAACACATAACAACTATTCACATGCTTTCACACAATGTCCTGTTTTATTAAACATTGTTTGCAAACCTTACACACCTCTTCCTGTAATGCATAATAACTGTCGATCATACATGATTGCGGCGGCCCAAGAACTAGCCATAGTAAACCGGATTGTTGAAAAAGTATCCCTTTAGAGAAATCTTGTGTGAAAACACTTTTTTCCTCTGGTGTTTTAGGGTTTAGTTTCAATTGTTGGTGTAACTGTTATGGTATTTGAGTATTCTCTATACATTTCAGCATAGATTGTAGACATAATTTACAGTCTTTAATATTATGCAAAAAGTGCAAAGTTCTGGAACACCTTATAGTTATTGTTTCATTAGTTCCTTTAATGAATCATTAAATAATCAACTCTCAGTTGTGTACAGTGGTTATAAAGTAGTACTTGATGCTTTTGTTTGGCATCTGAGGGAAAATTTATATAACAGAATATGTTTTTGAGTGCAATATTTCATTTCGTGTGAGAAGTCGAGGTTTTTATCAGTGTGCTGTGAGTTTTGAAAAAAGTGTTTATTGTTTTCAGAAAACTATAGCAGTACACATTTCAAAACCGTTGTGAAAAACTGTATTACAGTACACATGAAAATAATGATGAACAAATGTGAAATGAACAATCAGACATTTTAAGTCAACACTGTACTCAAAATAACTTTCAAAGTACAAAGCTATTTTAAAATCATACATTATTAGCTATGTACAGTTCTTTTGCAAATATTCAAAGTATGAATGATGAATGACAGAAGAAAATAAATAAAAATAAATATTGTTTATGTTTACAATTTTGTTTGTGTTCCACTGATTGCCCTTTTCTCATAGCAATGGGTCACAAATCTGATCTCATATTACCATATTTTTTTGTCACTGTTTGATTTGACTGTCAAGTAATGCTAATGCAGCCCTGGTCACGTCTTTTCTTCTTTTACAATCGATCATCTTGTTCTCCTCTAGCTAAAAGGCCAAGGTGGAATGTAAACAAACAGGACAAGATGGGAGCAGAGCACCTCTTTGGACCATGGTAATATAAGCCATTATGTAGACATGCTTGATGGGTGAAAAGCACCGCTCCAGGAGGACTCTAGTGTATGTGTGTGTCCAAGCATGGGAAAATAATGTGTCTGTCCAGGGCAGTCTTTGAGTTTGTGCTGAGCCTTATGTAGCATGAACTTAAGCTGAACACGGGTACGAACATACACAAACACACTAACAAGTGGGATTCCTGTCTTTCTGAATATACCTGAAGAACTATGTGCTTGTGTGTGTGTAAACATGCGATCGTGTTTGTTTGTGTAATATCTGTTTGTGTAATGCTTGTTTGTGTAATGCTTGTTTCTAGAATGATTGTTTGTGTAATGCATGTTTATGTAATGCTTGTTTGTGTGATGCTTGTTTGCGTAATGCTTGTTTGTGTAATGCATGTTCGTGTGATGCTTGTTTGCGTAATGCTTGTTTGTGTAATGATTGTTTGTGTAATGCATGTTTATGTAATGCTTGTTTGTGTGATGCTTGTTTGCGTAATGCTTGTTTGTGTAATGCATGTTCATGTGATGCTTGTTTGCGTAATGCTTGTTTGTGTCATGCTGTTTTGTGTATTACCTACTTGTGTAAAGCATGTTTGTGTAATGCTTGTGTCTGTAATGCTGGTCTCTGTAATGCTTGTTACAATAGCGACCATAAATGGCGCAGAAACTAACCCAGATGAACCCAATGCTTGTTGTGATGCTGAGCGATGGGGGGGAGAGGAGGGATATAGGGCAAGGAGGAGGGTGGCAAGGGTATTATTTGGGTATGAAGAAAGACAGGCAAGAGAAAATAGCAGATATATTTATCCAATAAGGCACCAGGGGGGTTGGTATATGGCCAATATAACACAGCTAAGAGCTTTTCTCTTGTCGGATTCATCGCAGAGTGCCTGGGTACAGCACTTAACCGTGGTGTATTGGCAATATACCAGAAATCCCAAGATGTCTTACTGCTATTATAAACTGGTTATGAACGCAATTATGACAATAAAACGTTATGTCATACCCTGCGTTCAACGGTCTTGTGCTGAAACATAAGGCTTCTGTAAATCAGTCTAAAATGGCCAGTCTAATTCTTCTCATGGTCGGAGCATTTACTTTGGTGCCAAATGTTGAGTTAACAATTAACTGGATTTCTTTCTGCTTCTTCAGTTCAAATTTCTTTATGACTTTTTTGTTATGCCTGTTACTCCTTGCTCTGTTTCTTCATATTCTCTTGTCTATTGTGACTAACATCTCTTTGTTTCTCATCATTCTATCCTCCAGGGTTTTCTATATTTTTCCCTTTCTGTTGTGTCTTCTCACTGATTCTTATTTCCTCTTCCTATTTCTCCCCTGGTCCTCCTCTCTGGTTCTTGTCTTTACGTTTTCCTCTCAGTTTCTCCTTTTTCTGTTTTTCCTCTCTTCTTACCTCTTGCTGGTTCACCTCTTTTGGGTTCTCCTCACTGGTTCTCCTCTTTCTTGTTCTCCTCTCTATTTCCCCTTTCTGTTTCTCCCCCTCTTTTTCTTCTTATATCTCTCTGGTTCCCCCCTTTCCGTATTTACTCTCTGGTTCTTTCTGTTTCCTTGCCGGTATTTGGCTCTATTACCTCTGGGTACTCCGTTTCATCTTCCCCCAATGGTAGTGTATGATGAAGCAGTTTTTAAATTGACACTAGCTCTCTGGGAGTATTTGTGTGACAGAGAGAAAGTGTGTGTTTGTGGGTGCGTGTGAGTGTGTGTGAATATATATGTGTGTGTGTGTGTTTGTGTGTGTGTGTGTTTGTGTGTATGTGGGCATAACCCTTTAGAAGGGCAATGAATTCTGATGTTCATTATTCTAAATGTGACCACTTTAGTTAAATTAAGGCTTTAAGTTTTCATATTAAGGATGTCTCCTCTTCTCCAGCAGCTGGGGTGAATTCATAAGCACTGGGGTAAATCCTGCAAATGAAGCACATTTATAGATAACTTAATTGTATACTATTGGCTTAGTGCCACAGTATATTCAATGTAAACTCTTGAAGGACACTATTTCATGTGATATGAAGGCTTTATTTTTTAGTCAGTATATTTTTAGTCTGTATATTTCTTTATTTTTAGTCTGTACTCTAACAAAAATACAAAATACAATAATACAGTGTTTTCCACTCAGTCAAAAGGAAAGAAAAGTTTCCATTTACTGTATAGAATAAAATCTATTCTATAGAGTTCATAACTCCAGACAACGATCACATTGGTTAGATCTGAAATTCTGGATGCACCCAAGTCCAGAAACTGTCAATGCCTCCTGAATGTTAAATATGCTACCTTAATGCAGACTTAAATATCTTTAACACAAGTTATTTGAGTTTAACGATCAGATAACTTACTATGGAAGACCAGAAAGGACACAAATATAAAAAACATCAAGGATTAAAATAACGATTAAACAAGTACAGCTACGAAAAAAAATTAAGAGACCACTGCACCTTTTTCTTTCCATTCCAAAAAAGTCGAAAAGGAAGGTTTTGAGTGAGGAGCAGAAGGGTTAAAATTAAGAGACCACTGCAAATTGAACGCTTCTGTTCCTCACTCAAAACTTTCCTTTTCAACTTTTTTGGAAAGGAAAGAAAAAGGTGCAGTGGTCTCAATTTTTTCCGGAGCTGTATAGTTAATTGAGATCAATTGCATAATCCTCTACAGTTAATCACAATTTATTGCAATATTAGAATGTGTTCAAATCTGTTTAAAAAGCTATGTATTGTGTTTTATTGTAAAAGATGGACACTGATTGAGTTGGAATTAAATAGGTGCAGGAGCTGTCTTTTTCCAAGTTGGTCTGTCACACCAAGGTATCATGGCCCTTACATTTTGGCCCTCAATTTGCCACAATAACGTGTCTATCTGTAGTTGTACCATCTCTTACCATTGTGCTCTTCATCAAAGCACAAAGTACAATAAATGTTAAGTTAGGCCTCTGTATAAAACACATATCAGCCCCTCTATCTGGAGAGCTGCTGGGTGTTGAGGCACTTCATCAAACTGTAAATCACATGTAAGCTTTTCAGGCATTGTCCTGTAGCTGATGTTTAGGCTACAATGTGATTAGAATGGGGCTCAGGTGGGGGCCTGCAGACAATAGCTTGTCACCTTTGAGAGATGCAACATTGCACCAAATAACTGTGTCTTTATTATATTATTCTCTAATTTAATGAATGGGTGATCAGATGCATAAGCCAGCCTACTTAAATAATAGTTGAATGCATAAGGTACTGTAGGCAAGTTGAATAGAGATGTTTACCAGCAAACATAAATCAGGGGAGTTTAGTAATATTTGCATATTGTGGAAGTTGTTTGTCCATTCCACTGTTAGAATATATTTTGGTGAAAACGCCACTGGCAATGACTTTAATGCTTATCTTAGGCTTGCAAAAATGATAAAATAATGATAACACACCATGGTACAAGTTACAGTACGTGTTAGAATCTAGTTAGCGTGTTGTCTGTGATTCTTTTATAGGCTAGGGTCCTACCTGATGCTGAAGTAATGTCTCCCTCTCTCTTTCTCCTCCAGCAACAACACACTTACGCACTGACACACAACACTCAGGAGCAACCGTCTCCAAACCTTTCGGGCATGAGAGCAACTTAAAAGGTTGAAGGTTTTTCATTCCGTCCAGCACTGTCTTGACATTTTGGCTTCTAATATGGCCTTTTGTTTATGGTAGAATGAAGTGCTCCATACCTATGGATTCTGCCGAGGCTCAGCTACATGATCAGTGAAGTAGGAACTAACCTTTTGATACACTCATATGAGCTATTATGTGATACCATGCAAAAAAAGATAAATGTAAGTTTATATTTTGGGGTTTTCATTGAAGAAAATAGCAAACAGTAATATTTAAGTGAGTAGACACCCCACTGGGATTCTCCCAGGTAATGAGAACCAATGTAACAGCGTTAGGGATACATACAAATATTAGTAAGTAAACAACGTATGTCATTATTTTCACTATTTCCCTCATGTGTTTTTTACCTAAATGTAATCACTGTTTCATTCCAGGGAGATAGAGGTAGAGGTAGAGGTAGAGTGCTGGGTTGAAAATCTGCAATAGTTTTCCATAATTTTCATCCTGAAGAAAAATGTAGTTAAGACAATTATTCTGCATTGCCATTTCAAAAGCTGAAAAACATTCATTACCATGCTAAATGAAGTAGCTTACCAATCCCCATTCAACTATTTGAAGATGTGAATAATGACTGAAGTTGCCAACATACCACTGAATGTATTTTGACATGTAACCTCCAATGTAAAATCCTCAGTGAAAGGGTTTTATATGAAAACAGAAACAGTACAATGGCTCTCCTGTGGGTACAGCTGAATGAATCCCTTTTAGGATCTAAATAGCACAATTTCTTTTTAAGAGTAAATTGCTGTATGCACACAGTAAATAGTACATGTTTGAATAAAGCCCTATTCAAAGTAGGCAATTGTAATGGCATGCCCTTCCCTATTCAATTCAGTTAATGTGATTTGAGTTTTAAAGAAAAAACAACACCAAATGGCCCAGGCATTTCCCAAAGGACTCAGTTTCAAAGGGTTCAGTTTACAACCCTGTTGCCAAAAGAGTTGGGATGCTGTGTAAAATGTAAAGAAAAACAGTATGCAATGATGTGCAAATCATTTAAAGCCTATATTCAATTCAGACAAGATATCAAATATTGAAACTTTGAATTTGATGCCAGCAACACATTTTAAAAAGCTGGGACGGGGGCAACAAAAGACTGGAAAAGTTGTTTATTGCAAAAAAAACCTGGTGGAACATCTCACAACTAATTTGGTTAATTGGCAACAGGTCAGTAACATGATTGGGCATAAAAAGAACATCCCAGAGAGGATGAGTCTTTCAGAAGTAAAGATGGGGAGGGGTTCACCACTCTGTGGAAGACTGCGCAGCCAAATGGTGCAACAATTTAAGAATAATGTTTCTCAGCATAAAATTGCAAAGAGTTTGGGATCTCATCATCAATGGTACATTATATCATTAAAAGATTCAGTGAATCGGGAGAAATCTATGTACGCAAGGGACAAAGCCGAAACCATTGTCTGTGAACACTGTACGTCGCTGCATCCACAAATGCAAGTTAAATCAAAGCAAAGAAGAAATAATATATAAACAAGATCCAGAACAGCCACTGCCTTCTCTAGGCCCAAGCTCATTTAAGATGACCTGAGGCGAAGTGAAAAACTGTCCTGTGGTCTGACAAATCAAAATTCAAAATTAATTTTGGGAATCATGGACGCTGCATCCTCTGGGCTAAAGAGGAGAGGGACCATCCAGCTTGTTGTCAGCGCATATGATGCTCCAAAACCTATATATATTGTTCAGCATTAATGGTGCCTTCACAGAAGTGCAAGTCACCCATACCATGTACACTAATACACCCCCATAACATCATGGATGCTGGCTTACAATTGGAGGCAGCTGTGCTCCGTTGCCTCTAATTGGGGACCCTATTTAAGTTGCCTTTTTTTGAGTTCAGTTGCGGATCATTGTTTGCACCAGATGTGTTTGCTTTCTGTTACGCATCAGTTCTCGGTTGTGCCTCTCCTTTGGTTGTTTTCTGTACTGTTTTGCAAGAAAGAAGCATTAAAAGGATGTTTTCCCTCACCTCTGTGCCTGTCCTGCCTCCACAACCGTGACAAGACGGAGTTTTCGCCATCACACCTGAAAGGCTTCCTCCTTCTGTCTAGACAATCTTTGAATGTCTACAGTATAGACGCCTTTCCAACTTATTATTTTCACACGGAGGGAGGTATCGTAAGTTACCCTGTTGCTATTCTTGATTGTGGTTTCTGTTGTGATTAGTCATTGTTTCACCAAACTGGTCACTTCACCACAGGTCCGGCTGCAGGAGGAAATGAATGAGGGGGCATTTTTTTTATTAATGAGGTATATGAGTTCATATACCATTTGCAGTGTTTATGGGGAAAAAAACTGAGGGGGCACAGATTCTAGCTGGACGGGCAATGCCCCACTCCCCCCCACCCCCGTGGCACCGAGCCTGCTTCTCCAGTTCCGCCTCGTAGGAAAAGCTTAGTACACTCTAATAACTTCTGGGTCAGTGCGACCGTCCAACCACTTCATTGTAAATTAATAGAATAAATAATTACCTTTAACTCTGGATGTACTTCTCCCACCACATTCCACAGAAAACCGATTCATAAGGAGTTATACAGTACTAAGTCTATAACACAACAAAATGTGTAGAATGTGAAGGGGTCTGTATACACTTAGAAGGCACTGTAAATGCCGGTACCATTTTCTGGAAAGCTCTAGCTCAAGTTAAGTACAGATTGTGGATGATTCTGAGGCTCAAGATGAAAAATGTGGCAAAATAAATTATGGTGTTACAGATTTTCATGTAATCACACGCGGTAGCTTGTTAACTTTAACAGCGCTGGTTTAAAATAATGTCACATTGATTGCTGGGCTCTGTAAGCCACGTTTTTATCTTTTTTTATTTTTATATATTACAGAACATAATCCATGTTGTAGATATTTGGCTAAAATGTCTAAAGACGTCGAGTACTGTTGTATCCAATTGACAACGAACCTCTAAACTATTCCAAGCCTGTGCTGCACTATGGCTAAAGGGGAACTTTTTGGATAACATGGGTCCCTGCTATGGTTACTTCAAGACTTGAATAACTAGGCATCACAAAACTTCGATGTGCCTTGATATACCTAGACTAGCCAGCCTCCTTCTCAAATGTAGGACGCAGATTTGGAAGCCATCTATGTATAACTGACAGACATAATTTAATTTCTGCCTGGGTTAATCCCTGATCAAAATAGAAACGGATGCACTGATCCACCGTGGGCTCTGCCACATCAGCCATAATGTCAATCTAGCATCAATATGTCCACTCCTGTTTATGAAGTTGTCTTGTGATCTGGACAAAACAAATGTCATGTCTTGGTTACAAGGAAATTTGCTCATGATCCAGACAAAATGTTTTTTACGACTATGCCTTGAATTTTGTTCCCTACTATAGTGTTTTAAAAAATATGTTTCTTATTAAAGACCAGTTTTTCAAGGAAGACTTTTGCAAATAAGCTGGTGTGATCACAGTGAGATGGGCAAAATTTCAAACCAGTTTGCTAAAGGCATAGAGGTTTGGAACTCTCTCATTGGTCTACTTAGTACCACCTGATGTCACCAGCCAGAACAACATTTTATCCAATAAAAATAGACAGACTTTTTGTCTCATTGCAGCATCTCCTAGCACATTGTGGAAAGTTGTAGATTGGGAAGCATCCTCCAAAGCACATTTTGCTGGGCAATTCTGCATCTTATCACACTGCTTACTCAGCCAGGAAGTAGGCCATAACCAATATGCTTGGTTGGACAGTGCTCTTCCGACTAATGACCAAAAATAAGCTTATTGGCACTCCACCTGCGCTAATGCGCAATGCAGCATGGCAACCCTGTCTGACCATCCCTACCACCATCTAGACAATGCCGAGCCAAATTGCACCACCAATTGTGAGAGTACAGGGCACGATCGCTGTAACAACCCATCAGGCAATCTATACAAAAAACTATTATGCTAAAGGGACTTCATCATCATGTTCACATTTTTAAGGTTTTGTTCACAATGTAGACATTTTTTTCTACTGGGCCCCAAAGACTTACTGGTGTCACATTCGACTCAGCTCATCTTCCTTTGTAATTTATCATATGATATACAACACTCTATCCTTTCTTTATTTCTTTCTCTTTCACATTCGTGGATATCTTGATGGGTAGTGTGTCTTTGTGAAATAATGTCTTGAATTAGCTGTCATCTTCAGTTGAATAACAAAATGTCTGGTGCTCTTCGTGAAATCAACAAGGGCTTAACCAGTTCTGTTGTATGTGCTCCTACCACATTCCTGATGGAGAGAATAGAAGCTATGCCCACTCAAGATAGTTGCTCCCTATACAGGTTAGAATGTAATGGAAAAAGACATAGTTTGACTGTTTAAGACCACAGAGAGAGAAAGAGAAATAACACTTACAAACACACCATACTCAGGAAACGCACACAGAGGAAACACTTATTCTTTGCAAAATGTTACAACATGATATGGGGCATGAGCTGAAAGAGAATCAATCTGAAATTCTGCGAATACAGCTGGAATAATGGAAATTCTTTCCTCAGAAAAGTATTTTTTGAAGAAGTTTTAGCCTGAAGAAATGTAGACAGGCACACTAACACACAGTCATGCACGCACACATGTACATACATATATACACACATGCACAGTATATACATGTGCATGTGTGTATATATGTATGTATGTGTGTATATATATATTTATATAAATATTTATATACGTGTGTGTGTATATATATATATATATATATATATATATATATATATATACACACGCACATGCAAGCACACACACAAGCAGAAAGGCAGAAAGTGTGATGGGATAAGTGCAGACACAGGTAGGCCAGGGAGGCTAGCTGTACCTTGAGGCAGTAGAATGTTCAGCATGGTAGAAGAGAGGAAACGAGGGGAGAGTACCAGGAGAGACGTGGAGGAGCGAGTATATCCTAAGGCAGTGGAAAGTCAAAGCAACATCCCTCACATCATCCCTGGCCACTGTTAATATACCAATGAGCTTAGCCTATAAGCCCCGTCTCAGCCTCATACCCCAACTCCAGCCCCAGCTTCAGTCTCAGCCTCATACCCCAACTCCAGTCTCAGCTTCAGTCTCAGCCTCATACCCCAACTCCAGCCCCAGCTTCAGTCTCAGCCTCATACCACAACTCCAGTCTCAGCTTCAGTCTCAGCCTCATACCACAACTCCAGTCTCAGCTTCAGTCTCAGCTTCAGTCTCAGCTGCAGTCTCAGCTCCAGTCTCAGCTCCAGTCTCAGCTTCAGTCTCAGCTGCAGTCTCAGCTTCAGTCTCAGCTTCAGTCTCAGCTCCTGTCTTAACCTCATATCCCAACTCCAGTCTCAGCTCCAGTCTCAGCCTTATACACCAGCTCCAGTCTCAGCTCCAGTCTCAGCTCCAGTCTCAGCTTCGGTCTCAGCTTCGGTCTCAGCTTCGGTTTCAGCTCCAGTCTCAGCTCCAGTCTCAGCTTCAGTCTCAGCTCCAGTCTCAGCTTCATATCACAGCTCCATTCCCAGTTCCAGTCTCAGATCCAGTCCCAGCTCCAGTCCCGGTTCTAGTCTCAGATCCATTCCCAGTTACAGTCTCAAATCCAGTCCCAGTTCCAGTCCCAGCTCCAGTCCCAGTTCCAGTCTCAGATCCATTCCCAGTTCCAGTCCCAGATCCATTCCCAGTTCCAGTCCCAGATCCAGTCTCAGATCCAGTCCCAGTTCCAGTCTCAGATCCAATGTAGTTTGTTAAACCCTTAACCATCTGAGCATTATTCAATGTGCATCTTCAGTGATGCAAACTGCTTTCCATACTGTAATTCCCAGACACACAATCCCTGACCCCAACACTGACACTCACACACCACCCCCGATCCCAACAACCCTACCCCACACACATGCATGCGCACAAAACCCCTGGTCCAGAGTGTACACACTGACGCTAAGTGTGACATCAGGGCACCCAGTCACATGGAGATATGGTATGTGTGAGCTTGTATGGCGGCAGATAGGGGGTGAAACAAGCATTTGGCTTTTCAGACGCCCGATGAATCCAATCCTCTGCTGCTTGACTTCCCCCATATTTACTGTACATGTGGACACAAGCGTTTAGCTTGTGAAAAGTGTGAAAAAGCACTTTGTGACAATTGCTGATGTAAATAGGGCTTCATGAAATAAATTTCATTTGATTTGATTTAAAAGAAAGGAATGGTGCTGAAGGTTGTGTTTTTATGTGTGAGTGTGTGTGTGTTTGTGTGTGACTGAACAGGAGCCAAGCGAGGGGGAAGAGAGGTCGTTGTGTGTATGGATGGATGTCTGCCACCGACAGACGAGTCAACCAAAACCTCCATTACTACTACATGAGTGTGCGTGCCCTCTGTTGTCCTTGAACTGTGTGCCTTCCGTCTTATATTGAGCTGTTACACATGGGGGGTGGGGAGGTGGTTTGGTACTCGGCCCACACCACTCACAGGCCAGCTACATGTGTGTCTGTGGCATGGGGGCACATCTGTGGGTTCTGAGAGATAAGTGATTTCCGTCGTATCAAAACTAGGTCAGACTTACAGCCCGTGGATGGAAAGAGCTGCTGATGCTGTGCTTTGCGATGGATTCAGGGGACACAAACACACACGCAAAAAACACCCTGACCTTTCAACTCTCACCTTATCCTATCCTTCTGTCCCCTGGCAGTGCCCCTCTAGTAACTTCCTGTTATTCTGGTTGTAGTGGTCTGTCAGGCCCACTATTTACAGGAGAACTGTAGCTAGGTCTCCTTTGAGCTCTCGATGCCTCTGTGTGGCATTTCTCCATCTCTATCACTTTCTCCCTATCACACCTGCTGTTTCTCATTTTTACACACAGAAACACACACATACAGTCATAAATGTGAGAAAAGTGAATTAAATAAAGAGATAGACATCATACTATCATACTATTATATTAAACATGTTTGTCCCAAGTGTGGTTACATTTAAAAGTTATTATCTCAACTCCAAAAAACCAAACCAAAAGTGGTTAAATTTGGGAACGTCTCGCAAAAGAAAATATTCAAAGAACTACCTTCCTGGGAAAGAGCTGTTTTAGCACAAACTAAAGGTCCATCTAGCTCTGGAACTCAACAGCCCTGGACCACAGTTTGCATCTCCTCCTCCCACAAAAGCTCCCTGCCTCACCGAGTGGGAACTCACCACTGACGTCCAAAGAACATGCACGAACGTCTTCCATTGACTTGGAGATGTTGACATTGCCCTGGTCAGCCATATGCTCAGTAAAATTAGTTAAATGTAGTGACTCGGACATATTATGGGACAAGTGATTCCAGGAGGCTTTCCAAAAGGTCACTATGGACATCTGTGTGTGTTTGTGTATGTGTGCTCACGTGTATCTGTGTGTGTGCTTGTGTACGTGTGTGTGTGTGTGTGTATGTGTGTGTGTGTGTGTGTAGGTTTTCGCCCCTTCTTGCCCTTGCTTTCCTTTGACTCAGAGAGAGTGGGAACGCTGAGAAGTGTGCTTCTTCATTCCATCAAGTCTAACTCACAAAATGAGGATCAAGGCCAGTCCAGACACTGTGATCACTTTAATCAACTCTGTCTGGACACAGCGAATCGTCTGGAATGGCTCTCTCCTGAGAAATCCCAGCAGAAAAAATACGGTCAAGCTTGGATGTAACAAGCCCTTCAGGATCAGTTCAGGTCTGGAGTCAAAAATCGGTATTAAGAAATTCTACTTCTATTGTACATCATGTCTTATGACAGGAGATGATAATGAACTGAATGTGTGATGGTTTCCAACTCAAAATATACACAATAGACCCAATTACCCCCCTGGACATGGAGCCCAGTGCTGACACTTCAGGTAAGATTAATTCACAGTGCTGAGAAACTACATAATCAGTCATTCAATCTCCATCTGCACGCAGGGTCGTTTTTATGTCGTTTTCATTGTGCAGATAAATACTTGGATTACAAGAAGGACTAGATACACTAAACCTGATGGTTCTTATTTCATGCCATTAGAAGTTATCGATTTCACTAGTTCACCTAATCAATGAGTAATCTGATTTCATAAGTAATAATGAAATCAATCAATCAATTAGTGTCCATTCCCCCTAGGTCCCAGCTTGAGGTCAGCTAGTCTAGGGTCACTAAACATCAAACTGCTTACTGCCACTTAAATCAGTGAATCACCACTGATCGGTATAATCTCAGGAAACACAGATGCATTTAAGTACTTAAGTGCGCACACACATACAGACATGCGTGCACAAACACACGCACACACACACACACACACACCCAAACACTACTTCAGGCCTAAATCAACATGTGCTCTACAAGCCTGTTTCTCGGATCCAGATCAAGCCTAGGCCTGGGTTTAAGATCCTGCTCAATAGAGAATAAAAAGTGCTTCTTTGTTGAGGATTAGACTTCATCTGTGCAAGGGAATCTGGCTCTGGATTTGCTTTACTCTAAACATTGAAAAGAATCCATATCCACTGATACCTCATTACAGATAACCTCTCCCCTCCCCATCTATGTCTCTCACCAAAGCAGGATGGAACTAATGATGAATAGCACAGTGTGTGTGGGAGAGAGAGAGAGAATAAGGAGAGAGTGAGAGAGATAGAGAGGTGGATGTGTCCACCTGTCACAGGACTGATGAGGACAGATGAAGTCTATTGTTGACTCTGGTTATATCGACTCCTTTGTCTCTGAACAACGATGATGACAGCAACACTCGCTCACACTAATTCAAACAAAGATACCCAATTTGGGTTTAATTGCTTTAAAGACCTACTTTGTTAGCCATGCTCAGTCTCCGCTAGTTCAGTACTTTTAAACCTGTAGTTGATACCAGAGGTACTAAATGTGGTCCGTGAGGTTTTGTAAAAATGTTTCATTTGTAATGTTTAATTTCATTTACAAAATAATATCTTGTCGGCATTTATGGGATAGTTTACTCAAACTAATTGATGACAAAGAAGGTTATCTAGGTTTGAAAGCTGTCTATGCTTTGTATTACTTTCCCTAGCAACCTCTCCAAATCCAAACATTTTAGTGTTGGTGACCAAATCCCAACACTGGAAAGCATCTGAAATTCCTTGTGAAATTCCACAAAGTCAGTTATAGACAATCTGAACATGATTAGTAAAAAGTATACTATTAGTACCATGACTTGAATGGGATATGTTTAACAAAGTCTTTGTCACAGATGAGCCCCATTTTGCAGCCTCGGGCCAGGTGGCATTGGACCGACACTGATGCAGGAGAGGGTGTGTTCGCGTCACATTTTGTAGTGTATGCATACTGTGTGAGGGCCCTGTGCTTTTAATTCATTTTTTCCTCAAAAGAGGGGGTGTTAGGTAAACAGTGAGTGTGTGTTTTTCAGCTCAACAAGTCCTTCAACACACAAAAGGAGCCCAAGGAGCAGATCTCAGCAGTGAGACGGATGTTTGTCTGAGTCAAAATGACAGTGCCACGGAACTCTTTTGTTAGTTTATGGAGATTTCCCACCAAGCACAATCCAAACACAATCAAAGATGATTTTTGAGAGCCTTTTGTTATTGAAAAAAAAAACAGACTTATTTTAATGAAAGTGATTCATTTTGTGGTCTTCCATCCGCTGCCATGATCCATCGGGATGCAGCTGTATGAACAGAAGAGAAATAATTAATATAATCTAGGAAACATTCTTAGAATAAATAAAGAATGTTTGATATAATATTCAATGTAAAACATGAGTTGTCACGAAAGACATCACATAGCAATGCTTAACCCTCTCTCTTTCTCTCTCTTTATACACTGCTCAAAAAATTAAGGGAATACATAATCATCACAGCATAATACCAAGTCAATTAAACTTCAGGGATATAAATCTGTCCAGTTAGGAAGCATGAGCGATTGTGAATCAATGTCACCTGTTTTGGTGGAAATGAATGTGACAACAGGTGCACTGGAGAGGCAACAGCCAGACAACCTCCAAAAAGGGAATGGTTTTGCAGGTGGTGCCCACAAACAATTGCTCTCTCCTTATCCTTCCTGACTGATTCTTCTCTAGTTTTGCATTTTGCTAGTGTCCTTGTCACTACTGGTAGCATGAGGCGGTACCTGCAGCCCATTCAGGTTGCACAGGTGGTCCAGCTCCTCCAAGGATTGCACATCCATACGTGCCGTCGCAAGAAGGTTTGCTGTGTGTCCCAGTAGAGTCTCAAGAGCATGGAGGAGATACCAGGAGACGGGCCATTACACGAGGAGAGCTGGACAGGGCTGTAGAAGGGCATCAACCCAGCAGCAGGACTGGTAATTGCTCCTTTGTGCGAGGAGCAACAGGAGGAGCACTGCCTGAGCCCTATAAAATGACCTCCAGCGGGTTTCTGGTGTGCATGTTTCTGACCAAATTGTCAGAAACATACTACATGATGGTGGCATGAGGGCCCAATGTCCTCTAGTGGGACATGTGCTCACAGCCCAGCGCCGTACAGCTCGATTGACATTCGCCAGAGAACACAGAGAACAATTGGCAGGTCTGCCAACAATGGGCATGTGACCACGGAGCAATGGAATACTGTTTATGTACTTTATCTGGCAGTTCAACACCATCATCAAAAAACTAGTATGACAAACTCTCCAAGCTGTGCCCCTCTGGTCCATCTCATTCTGTCAGTGCGAAGATGGGTAAGAAAATTTCACGGTTATCATCCCTTAAGCACTGAAGAACTGGAGTGCCACAGGGACATATACTCTTACCCATTTACTCACACTAAACCAATAACTATACTTCCAACCCTGCATTTGTTGAATAACTCAGGTTTTTAGATAACCAGTGCCAATGTGGACCAGCATATGTGGCAAACATAGAAACTGCATAAGAAACAATAATATTACAAGTCCCCCTTGCTGTGCAGTTCTCCCAGGCAAAGTATAATTTATCTTCCCTCCGCTACCTAGGATTCAAACATGTGGAACGGCCACACATAGGGGAAGAGACTGACACTATCCTCTTGAGGCGAGAATTTTATTGGATACATTTCCTGCAAACTCTTTCTCTGAGAGTGTAAATGTGGAACTAGACATAAAACCATGAATAATGTTTCTCTTCACTAGTTGGTAGTGATACTATTCATGCGATTTTCCTTGTCTTTGTATATTGTATTTTCAAATGATTGACATATATACACAGGGATATGCTCACCACACCAAGCCATCTCCAAATCATAAAATCAAGAGCAGGGTAATATGTCCAACAGCAGGGTAATATGTCCAACAGCAGGGTCAAATGTCCAGACAGCAGGGTAATATGTCAAACAGCAGGGTAATATGTCCAGACAGCAGGGTAATATGTCCAACAGCAGGGTAATATGTCCAACAGAGTAGAATATGTCCAACAGCAGGGTAATATGTCCAACAGAGTGTAATATGTCCAACAGCAGGGTAATATGTCTAACAGCAGGGTAATATGTCCAACAGCAGGGTAAAAAGTCCAGACAGCAGGGTAATATGTCCAACAGTAGGGTAATATGTCCAGACAGCAGGGTAATATGTCCAACAGCAGAGTATAATGTCCAACAGCAAGGTAATATGTCCATCAGCAGGGCAATATGTCCAACAGTAGGGTAATATGTCCAGACAGCAGGGTAATATGTCCAACAGCAGAGTATAATGTCCAACAGCAGGGTAATATGTCCATCAGCAGGGCAATATGTCCAACAGCAGGGTAATATTTCCAGACAGCAGGGTAATATGTCCAATAGCAGGGTAATATGTCAAGACAGCAGGGTAATATGTCCAACAGCAGGGTAATATGTCCAAAAGTAGGGCAATATATCCAACAGCAGGGTAATATGTCCAGGCAGTAGGGTAATATGTCCAACAGCAGGGTAATATGTCCAGACACATTACCCAGACAGCAGGGTAATGTGTC
>JACXGI010005041.1:19721-49768 GCA_016801175.1 Esox masquinongy | reverse complement strand
GCACACCGCGAAGGTTGGAGAGTGGACGCTCCTCTGACGTCAGCACACCGCGAAGGTTGGAGAGTGGACGCTCCTCTGACGTCAGCACACCGCGAAGGTTGGAGAGTGGACGCTCCTCTGACGTCAGCACACCGCGAAGGTTGGAGAGTGGACGCTCCTCTCTCTCCTGTTCTGTCTCTTTCATTCCACTCCTTTCTGTCAATTCATCCTTGTTCCCTCCTGCTTTTCCCCCTCTTTTGCTCTCGTCGCTCCTCTTTCCTCTCTCCTCCTCAGTCAATTGGTCTGCCAGTCAGGGTTGGATTAGTGAGTGGGCAGAGGAGCTGCACTGATCAATAGCAGCAGACTAATTAAATGCAGCCAATCTGTTTCTCTCCATCCCCTCTCCCTCCCTCCCTCCCTCCCTCTATCTCTCCATCCCCTCTCCCCTCCCTCCCTCTATCTCTCCCATCCCTATCTCCCTCCTAATGTTGCCACTTTGATTAGTCCTACGCTTTACTCTGCTCCTTTCTCTTTGATCAACTTCCCTGGTTCCTAAAGGTACAGTCAAAATCCCACAAACTGTTGCTACAGTCAAGTTCAATTAAATGAGATATGGCACTTTTTCTGTCTTCCTCCCTGTGAAGAAACACTGAGAGTGAAAGGTAGAGAGATATATACAGAAAACCATAATTGCATCAAGTGGCCACGAGTCAAATTAACAATAATGGGAGAATGAAACAGAAGCACCAAACCCAAAGAAGTGGAACAGGGACATGCACTGTTGTAAATCCCATTGAAACAGTAAAAAGCTTCTGCAATGAGCAATTAGGGTTTGATTTAATTAAGTATTTAAAAGACAATTCGGTTTCCTGATGCCAGAAAGATGGAGTCATCAACTTCCATTTGTTGAGTCAGAGTTTGAGGCAGAGTGGTCCTGGAGCCAAGATTGTCATTTAAGGCCTCCATCTGCTCCGAGCATCAGTGTACACACTTGCTTATTTACACACACGCACGGACGCATGTGTTTCTGCACACCCTCGCATGCGCACACACACTCTAAAGCGCACGCACACAGACACGCACATTCGCAGACACGCACATTATTACAGCTTCATCTCTGAACCCCTTTAATTCATATCAATAGGCAGCGGTGCCTTTTGTATTATGTGGTAGAGTGGGAATTAAAGCGCTTGACCAAAACTGTTACACCCTCACAACAATTATGAATAACAGACAAAAACAGAGCTGTTTACCTGTGAACCTAGCTGTTATTTGGTAGTTAGAGAGCACACACTGGTTAATTGCTTAATTGTCTCTGCCCTACCAAACACACACAGACGAGCAAACACACACACACACAACACACGCACACACACTCTCCTCCATGAATTCTGTCTCCTCTTTCTTTTCTCTCTATCCCGTCAGCAGTCATTCACATGGCCATATGGAGGCTAATTGTGATGCTGAAGTCATTGGCGTTCTCTTTTCCAAATCTCTGCTATGCTAACTGATCCTCTGGGAGGAAATACACCCCCTTTTTCCCTTGTCATCTGTTGTTCAAGCCCTTTTCATGGTTCCCAATGAAGGCAGGATCCCGTCTCTTGCTGTTTTGAATTCTGCACCGGTTCAAAGTCACACTGGCGTAGTCTCACCACCAGGCATAAATAGCAGGTTGTTGACACACACCTGAAATTAAATCATCACCCGAAAACAGACTCGAGGGACAGAGACAGACAGGTGTAATGGAAAAAACTGTTTACTGTTTGAGAGTCTTTGAAGGCAGGGGCCCGTTCTGTCTGATCTGATAGGTAGAGAAACATTGGACTAGTGGTTTAGAGGGAAACTTCAAAGATGAATATCTATATGTATGATGAGAGGTTGTCGATAAAGATGAGAAGAAAGAGGACAGTTTTGTGATGTAGCTTGGTTAGATTCACTGCTGCTTTGTGGAGGGTGTTTGATGTTCTTGTGGAGCTTTGTAGACGTCATTCATGATGTTTCCAAGCTTTGGTGAGGCATACCTCCTTTTCGACAGTGTGCTCTTACTCCATCTCTTTAGGCTACATTAGACGAGAATCAATCCAATTTATTGACTCACACTTCTCTTCCATTTCTGACGGCAATGTTGGTTGGAATCTCCAGAATGTGGGACTCTCACTATTGTGTTGTTTACTTCATGACTGTGTGTGTGTGTGTGCGCGCGTGCAGGCCCGCGTGTCCCTTTCATTAACTCCAGCTCTGTGTCCTCCCGTTCAGACGGGGCTCCAGCGGTGGTGGGAGCAGGAGATCCCAGTGGAGGGAACCATCACCAAAGGAGAACTGATCACGCACAACCTGACAGAGCTCATCAAGCCAGAGGCTTACGAGGTGCGCCTCACTCCCATAACACGCTTCGGAGAGGGGGACTCCACCATCAGGACCATCACCTACAGCGGTGAGTACACCGCCGGATCCTGGTCAGATCACTACAGATCCTGGTCAGATCACTACAGATCTGTGGTTTATTTTGTCTTTTGACAAAGATTTTGGACAAAAAAAATTAAAGAAATGTTTGTGAAAAATACTGGAATTGAGTGTTTTTAATTCGGGGTCTAACAATATACCAGGCAGTTGCGCATGGTTTGATGAATGAAAATGGGGACAGTGAAATGTCTGCGGAATGTTAGAGTGTGGATTAGGTCAGTGGTCTTCCACTCATCCTGAACTGCGGCTAGAGGATAACAGCTTTCATTAGGCACATCATCCTGTGACGAGGTAGTCATGGCAACTCGTTCTCTGACCACGGAGAAACACGGGGAAGTCATGAACAACAGGACGACGACAGGTTGCTAACAGGCCGATGGTGATGTTTTCAGGGCAGATTTCCCTGATTAAAGATATTGACTAGATCATCCAGTGCCCTGATTGACAAAGTGCATTCTTATTGATCGGACAAAATCCAGGAGATTGTTGACAGGGTGAAGCGAACATACAGTAAAATCCATAAGGGGAGGCAGATAGCTTAGTGGTTAGAGAGTTGGGGCCATTAACTGTTTGTTTGCAGGTTTGAATACCCAACCCAACATGAGGAACAATCTGTTGTTGTGCCCTTCAGCAAGGCACTTAACACTAATTTCTCCTGTGCGTTGAAGGAACTGGATTTTGACCCATTTTATTTTTCGGTTCCTTCAGTGTTGCTCCAGATAAGGAGTTATTTAAATGACTAAAATGTCCTTTTCTTTAGATCAACCTGACCTTTATTTGTATGATTAGGGAAGATTTCAACAACATTGCAGGTGGGTGTGCTTCCAAATAATAGAAGGGCACTAAATAGCAATCACCTTTTTTATAAGGAGAAAAACTATATATTTATTTTGTAAAAGTATGTCTTCTTTCATATTGTTTTTTTTTTAAGCATTTTGTAATCGTTATTTGAGTTAATGGTTCACCACTGAGAATGGGCCCTACTGCAAGCTCACCCAGAGCGGCAAAGATACACATTATCATAACATCTGCCAGTGATTTCAAGATGCCAACTAGCAGCTGTATCAGAATTACAGACCATCATGTTGTATTAATGAACACTGTGCCACGGTTTTGCCAACACAGATAAACCCTAGTCCTGGACTAAAAAAAAATGACTTTGTGCAATGGACTTAGTTCAGGCCTAGGGTTGGTTAAACGATGTACGCAAAGCCAGCCCTTAGTGTAGCAAGTCGGGCTCCACTACCGGCGGGACCTGGGATTGAGAAGCACCCTCCTGTTGACTGCACTGCGTTCTATTATACCTTCTGCCTACGTACCTGCCTGCCTTCCTGTGTTGCTGCGTTCTTCAACCCAAGATGAGCTACCGCCTGACTGCTGCAGTTTTTAATTATTCAGTTTCACTGCAGCTCATCTGAGCCGCGCGAGGCTGCAGATACGAGTGTCTCCGAGCCCCAGTGTGCACGTGTGTTCCTGTGACTGTGCTAATGGCTCATTACCGTGGCCTCGGAAGAGGTGTGGGGCTGCCCTCCTTCCCACTACTACACGGCCACACATACTGTAGCAAGCTAGAGCACGGGCCGTCCTTTGGGGATATCTCGCTCGGCTCTGCGGTAAAGCCGGAATTGGGAACCTTGTTGCAATTACGCTTCTACTGTCGTTGCTCTCCTAATGTTTGTCATTCTTCAAAAGAGACGAAGTGAAGGAATGCATGAGGCTGTGATACCCCCAGGCAGGTCACGCAATCAATCACGTACCAGAATTTTGTGAAAGGACATAGTGTTACGCGGTATAATAACATTATAATTACACCTGACGTCAGCTAGTCGAATGGAAATATCATTTGCTGTATGTTTCAGAGCCTTAACGAGCTGTGGGAAAGTAAGATAATGACTGACTATGGGGCTACGTTAGAATAATTTCTGGTCGACCCGGAGCACGTTAAGTCTTCATTGGCTTCTGGGATGATGATGTTGGCATGGTAGCTCTGGGTCTGACAGTATGGCAAGATGAGAAATCACTCCCCTGTGAGCCAAACAGCAGAGCGTAGCAGGTTTCTTGGTTGAAAAGTGCTTAGTGTCCCATGCTGGCTGTGGTATGAGGAATGGAGGTGTCACCAGTCTTCCCTCCCACGGACACTGCTGTGTTCTGCTGTTGTGACAAAGTCAGCAGCTGTTTGCGGATCCAAATTCAGTCTTTGCATTACAGCAGCCCACATCCGAAGCCGTCTGTATGTGTAGGTGGCTACCTATCTGTCACAAACATTGGCAGTGTAGAAAAAGGCTCTATATTATCGGTCGCATTTGCTCCGAATGACATTTGATGTGTTCTGGAAGAAACTAAATAACATGGTCACAATACTTTTGGCTGGATCAAAACCTGACTAACTGTGACTGAACTCTCAAGGCTGGGGGTGGGTCAGTGATAGGCTAGTTTTTTAATCAGTTATGGGGTCTGAACCTTCACTGGCAGTTTGCAATACTGTGCTGTGAACCTCCTCCACACAGAAGCTGAGGGAGAGGGAAGTCACTTGTTCTACTTTTTCTTCCCTCCTCTCCTGCCCCCCAAACCCCGCCCCCCCCCCTCCGTCTCAACACAGGGGACAGTCTGGAGATTGAAGCATGGCGAAAGCCTGTGGATGCATCCACAGAGAGATACAAAGACAGTTAGAAAACAGAGGGAAAGATGGGGGGGGACAAAAAACCCTTCAAAAGCAAGACACAGGGATGTGATCCCAAAGTAATTTCCATTCCAGAGATTCGAGCAGCTTCTGGAATTCACAGCAATTATTCTGGTCAGCGATTTTGAGCTGTGAACAAGCCGTCGCCTAGTGTTGCTCTGAAAGAAAGGGCCCCTCTCAAAGACCAGACTCTTTAAACGTGATTGATGTGAATCTTGGAGAGGGAGCAGTGGCCGGGGATTTGGGGTTTTCTGTTCATGAACGGCTGGGTTGCTCTGGCCTGTCGGGACCTTGAACATTGCCTCTGCTTTGTAATACGGCAGTGGAGCCGTGGACACGGTAGCCTGCCGAGAGGAGGCGTGGATATATCTATATGTATTTGTGCGTTTGTGCGTTCGGGTGCTGGTCGGCGTTTGAAACTAGTGGGTTTGGCGGTCAGCCAGTTCATATGTCATCGCTGTTGCCACGGTGGATTTGAAATGAATGCACTGGCACACATCTAGCGTAGACATCTCTCCACGCATATCGGAGTTTGGAAAGTTATTCCACAGAATAGTAGCTGATCGGAAAGCCCCAGGGGGCGATGCACCAGCATCAGCCGGGAAGCAGAGAGGTGTCGTCAGGAGGAATATACGGTGGATCACGGCGCTCTAGAGACTCCCTTGCGAAGCAAATTGAGGTCGTCAGATGAGTGAGCGTGCCCTCACCCGCATTTACCCACATTACTTCCTGGTTAGACGTGCAGTGTGGAATAAAGCAGAATGGCTCGGCAAGGATTCCTATGAGGAAAACCTGCCTCTGTGTTCTACTCGCTCCCGAATCAGTTGGGAGTTATTGTGATGAGACAATGTCCTTAGATACAATTGGATATGCTGAAGATGGGGAAGAGAGAAAAGGGGTATACATTTTATAAGTATATATACACTAGCGTTTAAATGTTTGAGGTCATTTAGAAATGTCCTTTTTTCCCATGAAAACATATATGAAATGAGGTTGAATAGGAAATATAGCAAAATGAATAAGGAACATAGCCATTGACAAGGTTAGAAATAATCATTTTTAATTGAAATAATAATTGTGTCCTTCAAACTTTGCTTTCTCAAAGAATCCTCCATTTGCAGCAATTGCAGCCTTGCAGACCTTTGGCATTCTAGTTGTCAATTCGTTGAGGTAATCTGAAGAGATTTCACCCCATGCTTCCCGAAGCACCTCCCATAAATTGGATTAGCTTGATGGGCACTTCTTACCATAGGGTCAAGCTGCTCTCACAACAGCTCAATACGATTGAGACCCGGTGACTGTGTTGGCCACTCCATTACAAACAGAATACCAGCTGACTGCTTCTTCACTAAATAGTTCTTGCATAGTTTGAAGCTGTGCTTTGGGCCATTGTCCTGTTGTAGGAGGAAATTGACTCCACTCAAGCACCATCCAGAGGGTATGGCATGGCGTTGCAAAATGAAGTGATAGCCTTCCTTCTTCAAGATCCCTTTTACTCTCTATAAATCTCCCACTTTACCACCACCAAAGCACCCTCAGACCATCACATTGCCTCCTCCACACTTAAAAGAAAGTGCCAAGCACTCCTCCAGCATCTTTTAATTTGGTCTACATCTCACAAATGTTCTTCTTTGTGATCTGAACATCTCAAACTAAGATTTGTCTGAGAGTAGCATTTTTTTCCCAATCTTCCTCAGTCCAGTGTATGTTCTTTTGCCCGTCTTAAACTTTTCTTTTTATTGGCCAATCTGAGATATGGCTTTTTCATTGAAATAGCCTAGAAGGCCAGCAACCCAGAGTCGCCAATATAGTTGACATTGAGACTATTACTATTTAATGAAGCTGCCAGTTGAGTTGAGTCTGTTTCTCAAACTAGACACTCTAATGTATTTGTCCTCCTGCTCAGTTGTGCACTGGGGCCTCCCACTCCTCTTTCTATTCTAGTTAGAGCAAGTTTGTGCTGTTCTGTGAAGGGAGTAGTACCCAGTGTTGTATGAGATCTTCAGTTTCTTGGCAATGTCTTGCATGGAATAGCCTTCATTTCTCAGAAAAAAATAGACTGATGAGTTTCATAAGAAAGTTCTTTGTTTCTGGCCATTTTGAGCCTGTAATTGAACCCACAATTACTGATACTCCAGATACTGAACTAGTCTAAAGGCCAGTTTTATTGCGTCCTTAATCAGCACAATAGATTTCAGCTGTGCTAACAATTGCAAAATGGTTTTCTCATCATCAATTAGACTTTTACAATGATTTACTTGGTTCAGCAAATACAACGTTCCATTGGAAGACAGGAGTGATGTCTGCTGATAATGGGCCTCTGTGCGCCTATGTAGATTTTCCATCTAAACATTTACAACATTAACAATGTCTACACTGTATTTCTGATCTATTTGATATTATTTTAATGGACAAAAAAAATTGCTTTTCTTTTGAAAACAAGGACATTTCTAAGTGACCCCAAACTTTTGAACGGAAGTGTATATATAAATACAGATACATAAAATGTAGTATATCCTCGTAGGCAGCGTGCAGTGACACACTTCTATGTCAGTCTTTGTCCCAAAAGGCATCCTACAACCTAACCTCTACTGTTAACCCCCCACTGGGCTCTGGTTGAAAGTAGTGCACTATGGAGTGAATAGGGTTCCATTTGGTTTTAGCCACAATAATCACATACCAAGCTACCACTTACCTGTAGCGCTGCAGGAGATCATCCTATCGAGTTAGTCTAGCAATGCATCAGAGTGCAATGACCAAGCAAAGGACCCGTTTGAACAAGACATTACCAAAAACAATGCACAGAGTAAGGCTGCTGTCTCTATCATGACTACTATAATCTGGTCTTTGATTTGTTGGATTTCTTTTTTGAGGATATGAACACAGGTACCATTGAAACATTGAGGACAGTTTTAATACCTTAATAGCGTGCCTCATTGCTGTTAGTTTACACAATATGATGTTTCCTGTGGAAATGTTTTTAAAGATGCAGTTTTGGACAGTTGCAGTTAAAAGTGTTTTTTTTAACCTCCCGTTATGGGCTGAATGTGTTATATGTTGTTTATATGTGCGTATTTTATGAATAAAATTACTGTCATATCATACCTCAGTTAGCCACTAAATTCCAAGTTTGAATGTGAGTGTTTTTTATGACATGAAGCACAAATTAGCAAATGCAAAACAACATTTTTGTGGGCCTTATTGATCAGCAGTGCCACTTTTACAACAAGTGGTCAGAAATTGCTAAATACATCTTTAATGGGCTTTCCACAACCTGCTGTACAGTTTTTGGTTAACACACATACATACAATTGTATTGTCAGGTTGAGAAAGACTTCTTATCAAGACTTAAACCTTTAAAAACCTTTAACTTTACAAGTAGCAATACATATCTCAATGTGAACCTACCCTAAACCTTAAACTTTCCAGTCAATTAAGGGAACACAGTAAATTCCAATTCAGTGCAATCCTTATCAGTTAAGAAAATTTAACATTTCTATTTAAAGTTCTGTTTATTGACTGAAATGGAATTCCATTGATTGTGACTGAGAGCCTCTACGTGTTATTCATGATTATGTGTTAAGTTTCGCAGACTTAGGGTGAAACCCATAGACATTTATCATTCTATCCCCCCCAGAATCTGAAGTGAGTTAAAACAATGCACTTTGGATTTTGAGTGAGCATGTGAGCGTGCTGAGCGCGGGAGTGTGTGAGCGTGCGTGGTGAGGGTAACAAAGAGTACGGGGGGAAGACATGACGGCACGAGACACGTTCATTTAAACAGAGGCTGTGTGACTCCAAGGCTGCAATCAATATATATTGTTATAAGCAAGGCCTTTGTCATAAGCAAGGGGACTGGGGTCTAGAGGTAGACAGAGAGATAGTGACAGAAAAACGGGCTGAGAGAGAATGGATGGGAGTAGAGGGAGGAGGGAAAATGGGGACTGCAGAGAGGAAAAGAAAATAACTCTGTCTGAAAACAGGGCAGCATCCGTTTCTCAGGCTGTAAGATTGGAACGTTTTTTTCTAAAGCAGAGCAGTTGGTTCTCCCTCTGTGGAGTCCTCTGTATTGCAGAGCTCTTCTTCACTGTGAAACTACTCCGTGTGGATATGTGAACCATTCTCGCCAAGATGTTTCAACTGTGGTAATTTAGAAAGGACCTGTAGCAGCAGTTGTCTTTCACTCCCAAACTGTGGGCTTTACAATATTCAACCACAAGTCGGTGTGTCTGCTGTCAGTGGTTTGGGCTGCTACAAGTACCTTTAGAATTGATTCGCCTTTTTTTTTGTCCGACCGCGTTACAGACAAAAAACATCTCTGGGTTTTTGTTGTACAAACAAAAAAAATCACTGTTCAGACTTCTGGTATTAGCAGGCGGCAGCTGATGGAGCAGGAGAAAAACCCTCACAATGACTTACCAGAACGTGTCTTTTTAAGAAAGGAACGATGCAACCGCAAAACAACCTGGCTGTCCAAACGTTGTGTTGAACCTGGCAGTTACAGCACAGAACAGTTCTTTCCTGTCTGGAGCTGCACTGTTCCCCACCGAGGCTTATTAAGTCGCAAAGTTGTCTAATTTTGCTACAGCCATCCCGGTTTACAAAATCACTTGATAATTAACCCATACAGCTGACCTTAGTCAAATGGCCTTTGGACTAAAACAAATAGTAAATGGAGGGGGAATAATTCATCGGGCACTCATCAGATCATGGTGATTATCTGTAGTCCAAAACCCTTCATTGAGCTTAGCAATACTGCTTTTGCTAAAACCTGGATTTTGACATACTATTCTGTTCCAACATATGAACTGCTAATTTTTGGATACTGAACTCATTTCTTTTTTATTATTTACATTCAGTCTTTAAGTCCAGTTTTGCTGGAGCTCTTAGATCCATGAAGTATGTTCAGAGCATTATGGGTACTCTTCATCATGATACCTAGCAAAGTAAAACTTTCCATGAAGGTCACAACATATTTGTTCATCACCACTCCTTAACTCTTCTCTCCATTCCTCTCTTGTGCTTTATTCTCTTCCTCTGTTTTCTCTTCTCCTTTTCCCTCCTTGCTTCTTATCTTTTTTCCTTTTATGTCACCTGCATCTATACCCACAAAATGAAATGTTATACAACAAAGTCGAATTCCACAGCCACAAAGTCGAAATTGACAAAATGTTGTTAATAACAAATTCATTGTTAAGGTTAGGCAAGGGGTTAACTGTGTGGTTAAGGTTAGTGGTACATTTAAAATTCCCTTTCAAGAAGACAAATACCAGATAAAGCAGGGTTTAAGAGATAGTAGCTATGGTATCTAGTGACTCCACTTGTTGTGTAATGGATTGAGAATGAGTTCTTAGCTATTTGGCCGCCTCAACACAATAAGTCAGTGAAATGGCTCGTTTCTTATTTTGCAGTGTACTTTATAACATTCGCTCAAGCCTTTTAGTTCTTCACCGAGCCAGCCCTTCAGTTCTCAACCAATATTCCTTTACACAGGTTTTCTTTGTGGGAATGATTTGTTATTACTTGATTTAATCGAGTGGATTGTAATCAATTCCTTCCATGTGTCCCTGCATTCCATAAATCATTGGCAGTAACTGTAACGGTTCTGCGGTTAAACTGATGTATCACATCTATTCACAGGGACAGGAATCGATCACTAAAAAGCCCATGCATCTTCCTGACAGTTTAAATTGTATTTACTCCGCAAGAAAATGAACTGCAGGTCTAACTGGCTTACACTGAAACAAACAGCGTTTCCTAACCTTGACCTTTCTGTGTTTGGCCACTGAGCTGAACCCTCTTAAATGATCAATGAGGAATGTTGATGAAGCCTGGCTGAGGAGAGGCAGCTTGAATGCACAAAAACCCTGATAGCTAGGTATTTTAAATGAGGAACACAGTACTGAAGTGAGGCGACCATTTTTGAGTGGAATACTATCTTCTTTTCATGTGGATGTGAGGACGAAACAACATAGAGCTCACCGGTGGGGTTTGGAGATAACATTTCTAGAGATTGGTTTGCTGGGCCTTTTTATGAGGAAAAATTCTAGACCCTACATTTTTTCCTTTTGTCACATTCATAGTGTTCTCCGTGATGCAGTGAGGACTAGAGTGCTTATGGTTGAAAATAGAAGTCCATGCAAGTCAGAGTTGAGACCTTTTCTTACTCAGGTATATCCTAGAGACAGATCTGCCCTGAAGGAAGAAACGCATGTGACTCTATGGAGGGAGTGGAAACGTGCGTCCTAACTCTGAAGTAACTCATTTGAAGTTAACATTTAAAATGGTTAAGGTAAGGGCTGAGGTTTGTGATGGGTGAGAGTCAGTCTGTGTAAGGGCAGAGTTTAAGTTCAGGGTTTAGGATACGGACAAGCACAAACCACGGTCGGGAGTCCTTTTAGAGAAGTCAGACTGTTTGAAATGCAAGCCCTAACCTCTCCATTGAGTCAATCTATCACATTCATTTCAACCTTCCGAGCTGATCTGCCTCCAGCACGTGTTTAAAGTAAAACTCCCGCAAGTCCCTTGACGTTGGGAATCACGTGGTTCCATCAGGTAGGATAACACGGGCATTGTAGATGGGATGGGATTGAAACTTGCTCTCCGGCTCCAAGGCCTGTGGTTTCATTCCTAATACTAGGCACTTTTATTATTAGTTTCTCTGAAACCATAGCCTTTAACTGATCCACTGTGTTTGTTGGTTTGTTTGTTTGTTTTGGGCATTTTTGTGCTCTATTTGTCAGGAAAGTGGGAAATATAAAGGAGAGTTTTGCTTAAAGAGTAGTGGGCCGCATTCAAACGCTATAACGCCTAAACTTGAGACTCAGAGGTTGTTGTGCGTTAGGAGATTGTTGCCGTGTGGCTGACAGCCTTGGGATTCACTTTAACGCAAAAACTGCAGGTCTGACTGGCTTACACTGAAACAAACAGCGTTTCCTAACCTTGACCTTTCTGTGTTTGGCCACTGAGCTGAACCCACTTAAATGATCAATGAGGAATGTTGATGAAGCCTGGCTGAGGAGAGGCGGCTTGAATGCACAACGACCCTGATAGCTAGGTATTTTAAATGAGGAACACAGTACATGTAGGAACAAGTGAGACTTCCATTTTTAAGTGCCTCCGTCCTTCTTCTCAGGTTGACGTCACCCATTTACGTTTCCTACCAGGAACATCACATTTCACACCATGATAGTTTGTAGCCTTATCAGGGGTATTCCTGGAAGTCACTGAGCTGAGGCGTATTATAATATGTGCTAACATCTTGCTGTGTATTTAATTGAGTTATGGTGCTTCTGAGCTGAGGTCACCTTAGGTAAGGATGTGAGCAAGGCAAGTAAAAGGGTAATAGTTCTAATCTGTTTCATTTATAAGCTCATTAACGTGGTCTGGCTATTCTTAGTAATGCAGCTCTGACAGCAGACAGCGCAGAAGGGAAGTGTGTGCGTGCGCGTGTGTTCCATTTGTTCTCGGATCCCTGCCCATCTTTAACTCTGATAACGGTTGTCTCCGCCGCACCAGAGATCATTTCTCTATCAGTTATGACATTTTAAAGTTGATTAACATTTCCAATGGGGGACTGAGACTATGATCGCGCTCACAGAGAACTCGGCGTTAGATGTCGAGCCGATGGCCCAGGCTTCGTAGTTTTCAGGCTTCGTAGTTACCTTAATCCGAGACATACCGCCCCCCCCCACACCGTTTACGATGCCGGTAGACGTTTCCATGACGCTACGCTCCGCTGTGACTCAGCACACATCAAGGACGAAGCGCCAGCCTTTGTCTGAGTCAGCGATGCTCTTCAAATGACGGAACACAGTCGCATTGTTTACTAACCACGCCTGTTTCTCTCTCTCTCTCTCTCTCTCTCTCTCTCTCTCTCCCTCTCTCTCTGTCTCTCTCTCTCCCTCCGCCCTTTTTTTTGTTTTTCAGCACCCGTCAACCCTCACCTGAGTAAGTAACTTCTTTATTTATGAAGTCTCATCACTTAGCATGCCTCAGCGTGTTAGAAGAAACATCCCTCAGCCACATAACGAGGCAGAGCAGCGCGGCCCTGGGAGCTGCAGGAAGACGGCTTTGGAGAGTCCTGTGGTGTAGTTCTACTTTAATATTCTGGATAACTACACTGGGAAGAGCTGCTTAGTATTCCGGAGAAACAATGTGGAGGAGAGACATTTCTGTGCGCGCGTGCCGTGCGCGCCTGTACGGGCGTGAGGGTGCGGGAGCGTGGAGTGAAGGGGGCGGGGTGCGTGTGTGTATAGTGTTCTGTAATGCGTTTCATGCGTTCTCTCCAACGCTGTGTGAATTATGTTATAATCAGGTCCCATGTACATTCAGGCTATCTCATTATAACATCCCCCTCCCCCCTTACACAAATACACACACACACACACACAAATGAACAGTCTCTTGTCACAGTGTAAATGTGTTAAGTTAGTAGTTAGCACATACACATCGTACTATCATTACCAACACCGTTATAAAACCTCCTATGGTTCGCCTTCAATCTTGTCAAAACCACTGCACACCTCCCCCCCTCCCCCTCCCCTCCCCCCTTGTCCTCACCTCTCCCTCCCCTCCCGATCCTTCTTCATGAGGGCCGCTTCCATCAAGGTTGGCACGCGGCATATTGACACCGGCACAGAGGGAAACGTTAGGGGCCAGACCCCCATTTAAATCTGCCTGCATGGAAGCAGGGTAGAGAGCAGTCAAAAGTAGAGGTCTCCGTTTCTTTCCTTTATCTTGCTTTCTCGCCACACTCATGTGTGCCTGTGTGTGTGTGTTTGTATGTGTGCATGCATGCATATCTCCCACTCCTCTCCCACTCCCCATCACAGCCCTCTGCCCCCCTTCTCTTTAGTACCTGTGTAAATCCTGGAGCTTCTGCCCCCACCAAGGTCGCCGCTCCAAAACTCCTTCCAGCTACCTTTAGTAAATCAATGAATATTTATCACGCGTGCCCATATGCCGAAATCTAAATGCTATTTTTTTAACCACTCGTTGAACACATTTCTGTTTCTGAATGTCTTCTGGTTATGTAATGTTGTTGTCATATTATATTTCCTGATGTTACAGTTTTATGACCAGTTAAATATGAATATAGTCTTAGGCTAAGCAAGTGGATTTACCGGGGTCTCTAAAGATAAAAGTGTGCATGTTCCTGTGTATTCGTGTGTGTCTTTGACTGGTACCGTATGTTCTAAATCTTGAGATGGTAACCATATCCCTTGTACCAGTAGCGTTGGAGTTCCCTCACAACCTGAGCCCAAGCCCTAGGCCTATCTATAGCCACATTTGACCTCCGACTTGTATTTCCACAGTTACACAGCATGTCTTCCATTACGATTCGCCGCCACCATTCATGGTCCAGAAGTGTTGTTCACGGTCAGCGATTGCAGCCTTAAACCGTAGCTCTCTAAATATTAGACACACATCAATCAGCCCCGCATTTACGTCCACATGATAAACAACAGTAACTCCCTCTCGTAGACAACGGCACAGCGGTGTTTCGCCGTCCACTAGATTCATGGTCAGCTGTCTGAAAAGCGTTATGTGAATTCAAACGGGGGGCATTAGCGATGTACCCATCAGTATACATGCGTGTTCTCCATTGACCCCCGCATTCACATGAGGGACTCAAGAAGACATTATAGAGTCCACCGCCGACACTGATTCATGGTCCAGTTAGCAATGTCATGGTCATTTACTCTACCAGAAATACCACAGGGGATTTCCATCTACTTTCCATTTTACTGTATTATGCATGACTGTAACTGTGTTTCTCTGGCTCATGGGGGGGTACAACAGCATTCATCTGCCACTCTAAGATCACAGAGACATCAGGAGGTCAGAAGACGTGGTCCTAGGGTTTCTCTCACTAGGTCTGTGTAGGTCTCTCGGTAAGGGCGTGAAACACTTACAACGCCAGGTTTGTGGGTTTGATGCCCGCCGGGAGTGCCAGTACGAAAGTGAATGCACTCACTACTGTCAGTTTGTCTGTTAAAAAACTAAAACATTGAATGTTTATTATTAAAAAAGAAATCTTTTTCCGACACCGCGCCTCAGGGGAGTTCCACTGTAGCTTCGAGGAGGAGCCCATCTGCATGTTCACACAGGACAAGAACGATGACTTCGATTGGACGAGACACAGTGCAGCCACCCGTGACACCAAGTACACACCCAATACTGGGCCAAGCGACGACCGCCGCGGATCCAAACAAGGTAAGGCCACGCAGGATGACCACTCGGCCTAATACAGCGTGGGTTATTATGATGTTAGAACAGTTCTAATCCTGTTGCCCTACCGATGACTGCTTTATTCAGTGTAACTTGTTACGCTCATAACATGGCAAAAGGTTGAAAGTGGCACATTTGGACCCAGACTTTGGGTCAAGATTTCACCTAGTCAATTTACAGTAACATTCTGTATGTGACGTCAGAGAATGCTATTGAAGAGAGGACTTTATATAATCTGAATGATGAGACCATAAAATTATAAAGTGTGCAGAACAGAATGAGCCTTTGTGTCCTTCGTGAAGAGAAGAGACCGCAGAACACATCTGAATACAGTCATGACTCATCCCCGATGTGTTTCTTTGAGTTGCCTTGTGAAAACGTATAACTACAAGACGGTTCATTTTTTTACTTAACTAGTCCCTGTTGGCAAGAAAACAAGCTTTGAAATGATGCCCAAATTGCCCACCAGACCAACACTGTGATTTATAATGGCACGCTTTTGGACGGCATAGATAACAACAGTAATTGTGTGATGGTGGCAATGTAGAGTTGTGTTCCAGAAAACGACAAGTGCTCTGATTCCTTAACGGCACAGCTGGGAGAGGTCCAATGTCGTCTTAATCTGGAACACTCTTTTTCCACCATAGTCATGAAAGTGCATTGAAATTACTGCGCTCAGGTGCACACTCACCTCTCACTCAAACCGCACATTCTACGTTTTTTGCTTTTTTTATATGTATTTTAGGGCTTTTGATGCTTTACTGACAGAGAAGCGAAAGTGGGAAAGACAGAGGGGAGAGTGTGCGGAAACAGCAGTGTAACTGGAGTGTAACCAATGCTGTAGCAGTACATGTGCAGTGAGAACAGAGGCTTATACCACATTACCAGCCTAAGCCAAGGAATATTCTTATAATTATGATGAATATATGCCAAGTATTTTCAGATTTTCTTAAATGCACCCAAAAGAAGAATAAATATAAAATGCACAAAATCAAATCAGTACAAGCACTAAACTGTGTAAAAAAGAAATCCCTTTCCATAAAATGGTACAATGGTATACATATGTTCTGCTTATTTGATTTGAAAGAATCTGAATGTTTTAATTTGGCCCTATCTTTGGAGCCCAAATGCGAAGGGATTAACTATCTAGATGATTACACTTACTTGCTTTGACCTAAGTTATGTATCGGTTTGTGACTCATTTCAATCTTACTCATCGAAATTTAAAACATATTTTTTATCTAAAGCCAATGAGCCTTCAATGGAGGTCATGTTTGAAAATGTCAGCTTTAAAACTCGTGACTGACATTTATCACATAAAACGTATATGGTATACCACAATCAACTAGCGTTTGCCAATTTTGTATTTTCATTATGATAGAACATTTCTGTAGACAATCAGTATTTCACAATGTCCTATCAAATCAACTCAGAAGGGGGAGAGCAAAAACCAGATGACTAGGCTCTCCCTGAGTCATAGATTTGTGTGCATAGAGAACTAAAGAGGCGCATTGACCAGATAACCAGAAGTGTAAAAACATGTTCCTGACCTCACTCACCACAGATGCTGGGCTTCCCAGATTCAGCCACTGTAATGCCACTCATGTTTCTCCTGATGTGAATGCCGATAAGCTATAACAACTACCATGTTGTGACTATTTGAGAACAGAAATCCAAGAACAAATTGAAAAATATGGTTTAACTTGCAGGGCGTGTGAACTAAACAACACACACTGGAGACTTATTTCAGAAACAAAGACAGACCCATAATCACCCATAATCTTGGACCGGATTAAATTATCACATTGATCAGCAACAAAGCACGCCAACAGATGTACCAGTTGCGGCAGGTGAAACACCTAAACCCCCCCCCGACCCGTCTCTGCATGTCAACCGTATTGCATCCTCAACTCCTCCTTTATACCTTATACTTCACTTGTTTGAAAGCGAGTGGTTTTGTTGACATAGTGCACATACATGACACAGTATACAATTTCCTGGGACCCGTTTTGGCTCAACAGCGCCACTTGTACAACCAGAGGTTGAATATCCCAGAATACATCTTTAACTTTACCCAAAACTCTGTATACCTCCATAAATCTATATAGATGCATATACCTGAACTGTAAGTCAGTAAATGTATGAATGGTAAATTAATGTATATTATGAACTCACCGCTCATATTCAGTTGTCTTAAATACTCACCTACTATTGTATATAAATGTACGTCAACTTGGCAAAGATTTTGTGCATTCTTCCCCTGTATGTTATCTAACACCAGCAGCAGCATTACAACAATGTACTTAACAAAAAGTGTGGGTGATTCTAATTCCAATTCTGAATCTAAGCTTAAGGTACAGTAAAAATATGTGTCTGTCCCCACAAAGATACTAAAACCTAAAACATGTGCGTAACCCCCTCTTCCTCTCTCTGGTTTCCATGGGGACAGTGCCTGACAGAGTTGCCTGCTAGCGTTCAATATCAGATAAAAGTAAATAAAGTCTAAAGGTAACATTCAGCAGGGGTTAACTGTAGTTTATCATTCACCCGTGAAAAATGGTTTCAATATAGCACAGGGATTGTGGCTGATTACCAAAAACGTTGACTGAACCGAAAGATTGAAAGGAGGAATGAAAAAAAGAAAGAAAGAAAGACAGAAGCAAAAAAGGAAAAGCCTCACACCAGCGACAGTGAAGGGCACATTCAGTCTGCTACTGTATCTTAAAATGAGAAAGTAACTTCCTGCTGGCACAGCCAATCAAGGACAACCTGATGGAGGACCACACACACAAAAGTACACTCTGGTCACCATGGTGACTCAATCCATCTGATGCACACACTCACACACGCACATTCACACACACAGAAACTCACACTGCAAGAAAGCCCTGAGCGAGCTGTGATTTAGTCTGTAGGAATGTGGCAGAGGCACTAGGCAGTAGACAGCAGCTGAAGGAGTAAATAATGCATTGACTTTAATCACTCTAATGTGTTGAAACTGTCCAGTATTTCATTACCAACCCAACAGTCCGGAGGGGCAGCAATTATCTGATATCAAATTCAACAGAAGATGAAATTCTATTTGACTTTGACCGGAGGGTGTGAAAGCTTGTTCTCTGCCCTCGTTACCTTCGCCTGCCCCAAAGTGGGGCAGTAGATAGGGATGGAAGTCGTACCGTGTGAGGGGAAGGTTATATTCACTGCTGCTTCCCCACGTGAGGCTGTCGAATTACCCTGAGACCATGGCCATCTTGTCCGTCCTCGCTGCCCTCTGGTTAGTGTTCACTCATTCTGACAAGACATGTATTTAGCGGGGCAGCAGATCTGACAGCCTGCTGGTTATAGCATTGGGCCAGTAACCGAAAGGTTGCAGGATTGAGTCCGTGATCCGACAAGGTGAAAAATCACTTGCCGTGCCCTTGAGCAAGGCACTTAACCTTAATTTCTCCTGTAGTCGCTTGGGATCGAAGAGTCTGCTAAATGATTACAGTTTGGAATGGAATGGAATTTGACATGCATTGCAGTAGTAACATGGATGGAGCCGCCATTTCCATTGTATTGTTTTGTCTTAAAAGAAAAGCATTGTTTTCCCCTATATTTTATCAATACAAATCTGGTGGACATTTTACTCTTTTCAACATGTCTCACAGGGCACACAATAAGAGGACAAAAACAATGTTTTGACGTTACTGAAATACATTTCAATCATATATCTTAATCGATATTGCTCGCTATTTTTGTTTTGCAGAATGCAAAGAGCATTACTTATTATGTAATCCAATAGCAGCTGATGTCTGGTGGACAGACTACGAAAGCATAAATGGTTCCGTAGACATGAAACAACGATATGTGTGCAAACAACATTAGTTCCAGAGCCTTTGACAAATCATGCTGTTGCAGATGTTAGAATCCTTCGAATTTCTGAAGGAGACGGGACTTTGGCCGCATAGTCTTGCTCATAATTTGGTAAATGAGGGAGGGGTAGAGGAGCTCTTTGCTCTGGTCCCGGTCTTTATTGAGCATCTGACCAATTACACAAGACTTTTATTCCTGGGATAACTGATTTAATGCCAACATGAGGCTGTTAGATTGGTGCCCAGCAGCGACCCGGCCAGTCTCATAGAATCACTCCTTGGCTCCTGAAGACAGCTTGGCAGAAACCCCTGTTGTTTTAGATAGACACACCCACCCACTGCTCTCTGTCTCACTGGGCCAAGACAATACTCTGCTTCAGATTCCAAATATACCGACCGACATGCCAAAATCTGCTTGTAGGTGTTGGCTGGATATGAAGGTTGTCTTTTATGCGTTCAGGGTCCACTGAGTTTATTTGAGTACATCTACAGTACAATCTGATGTCATACAGGAAAAAAAAGACATACTGGAAGTAGAAGTATCAACTAATAAAGGAAGGTCGATATCACAGGCTAAATAACTATTTGGCTATTTTGGGTTGCCCTCCCACAGGTTTCTACATGTACATCGAGACGTCGCGGCCTCGGAAGGAGGGCGATGTTGCCAGGTTGGTCAGTCCCTTCTTCAACGTGGCACCTAAGAACCCGTACGGCATGGCCAACCCCCCAGCGTACTGCTTCAGCTTCTTCTTCCACATGTACGGCAAACACATTGGTAAGGACAGCATTGCCACCTTGTTTGCCTTTGAAGAAACATTACCACAGAGAAATAACCCACTGACCAGATTTATAACAGACATATACTGTAGTCTGTCCTTAATGCATGAATCACAGGAGGCTTCTAGTTGCTTCTGTTCTAATCGCGTACAAGGGTCGTAATCATCCGTAGTCGTTTGTATTTCTTGGAGTAGATGACATGCTTTCGGAGTGAAGAGGCACTCTAAAGCTCTCAGACTCTCATCACACTGGGCCATTTGTGTCTACGTGTGTGTGATCCTGATTTTACATGTGGGGATCAAAATTCACCAAAAAGATAGTAAAACCTGAGAGTTTGGTAGCTTCAAGGGTTTTTAGTAGGTACCCAAAAGGAAAAAGGCCATATTCTGGCTTAGGGGTTTAGGTTATTCAGGTTAGGTTAAGGTTAGGGTAAGGGCATGTGTGGATCGGTCATATGGCAGTCCTGGCAAAGGCCAGACCAGGGTGGGTTTGTGAAGAATGTATGTATATATATTTCATTTTTGACAGGCCAACAGCTCATGGTAGTGTTTTGTGAAAATGTATATTAAGCGTTTGGCTAAGTCGCTGACATTACCTGCTACTCAACCAATGAAGTTAGACATTTTTAAACTTTTGGTTACCTAAATCGTCTAAATAGTGTTAGAGGTCAGTGTTTCAAAGTACTTTGACATCTGAGAACATTGGAAGCCTGCATTTTCCAACAAGCTTTGGAATAGCATGTAATCTAACAAAGCTTTGATGTCATTAATCACATGCTATTGTCACTTCAAAATGAGCATCAGCGCATTGTGTCAGATCTGAAGTGCTTTGAAATCTGAATGGTGCGTTGGAGTTCTGAGATCTTCAATCTTCCCATCAGTACTACTTGCTACTGCAGCAATGTTTTTTTGCCGGTATATTGTATTAAACAGTAGTAGGCTTTGCCTAGTAGTAGGCTTATAGATGCTTGTAATGTTTCCTAACACATCATCAATGTAACACATACTGTATGGTAATAACCATCTACTAACTAGACTTGCACAGTGCTTTGTATTAAATATCATGTATTACCATAAAACATTGAATGAATACATACACACATAAATAATACTAATATGTTACAGGTAAACTCATGGACTGTCTCTGCATTCTAAATGTTTCATTCATGTCCAGAATATGCAATTTGTACTGCTTCAAATATTCAGTTTTTCAGGAGTTCCCCTGGTTTATTTACTGTAACCTTTTGATGGCCCAGTATTTTTATTTTACTTCATATATTTATTCTGAGCATAATCATTCGTATTGCTTTCAACTTTATATAAAATATACTGAAAAATATCTAATAATCCCTCAATGGTCTAATATCTCAATCTTTAGCTCCAAGTGCACCAGTGTTTGGGCTTAGCCCCATGTCTTTAAGTCCTAGAAATGCACCAGACACAACAAATGCTCCTCTGTGTGCAAATAGCAAGTGCACTCACATATGGGAAATTTGGGCTGTTGTGGTTTAAGTGCCAAGGCTGAACTTTGGTCCCCGTCATCCCTGGGTTAGGGTAAAGGTTAGGGTAAGGGATAGGATTCAATCTAGGGTTTTAGGATAGGGGGAAAAGGAAGAAAATGTCCTGGCCACCACAAGGATAGAAAAAACAAACGTGTGTTCATGTTTACGATTGTAGAGTAGGATTGAATATCTGACTGCAGAGCGGTGTCAGTTAGTATAATTCCTCTGGCTTCCCTTCAGTGTATGTGAATCTGCATGCGTGTATATAACTCAAGTCTTCAAAGTGAGACCTGTCAGTCCACCAAAGAGCTAGTAGACTGGTGCAGCTTAGCAACAGCAGAGAATGAGGGGAGGGTAAGGAGAGATAGTGAGAGAGGAGCGAGTGGGAGAAAGACAGCGAGCGCATGAGAGTGGCATGAAGTATCACCTCACCTCTTTCTTTATCTTGTCATTTTCCCAGAGTGTTACCAAGGAAGCGTGGAGACAGAGATGTGTTTGCTGTGAAAAGATCTGAAGCCAGTCTCTTGGCTGTGCAAAACATCTTCTGGTGAAACAACATTATCCTGCATTCACATTCTTAGGACACACAGACCCAAAGCTTCACTCCAGAGAGTGATACACTCTGCCTAGTCTGGCAGAATGGACATGTCGGCTTCAAACATCTGGACTGGAGGAGGAAGAGGGGTGGAAGAGAGGGAGGAGTGGAAGTGGGCACGGGGGTCTCTAGGGAGACGAGAGATCCTCCTGTGCTCGGTTGAGGTTGAGTAGGCTATGACATTTCCAATTTGCTCAGATTGATCGTCGGCCAAGCCCCCATCCCCACTCCCCCCTCTCCACACCCACCTCCCCATCATCCTTTTGTGGTGCGTCTTAGATCAAAACCCAGGCCTGTTACGATGAATGCACGTCGACTTCAGGGGTTGGAAACATGCAGCCACTCCCTCCCTACCTCTGCTATGAGGCTACTGGCTTTAAGCCCTTCACTCTCTTCCCCTACCAACTCTCTCATCTCTCTCTGCCGCCTCTCCCCAGTCGCTCCCACGTCTCTCTTTCCTCATGGGCCAGTGGAAGCCAGACAATTGCGCTTTTGAGATTTAGCCATGTTGTGCTTTACCACAACAGATCCGCAGGAACACAGAAATCACTCAGAAAAGTGGGTGTTACCTCGACTGTTGTTTTTTCGGTGTGTTTTTCTTGTGGGACTCGATGTGTGACTCAGACGTAGTAGCTGCGGCTCTGCTCCGTAGCTCAGCGATCTGGACTACCCCGATAAAGACTTTGTTCGCCCACACTCGGTCGAGACGGTGCGGCGGCAGATGGAGAGTCTCAAGAGAACAGCGAACACGCGAGACGGAAAGTGAGAGTGCGAGAAAGGATCTCCAAATGTAGCTAGCGGGCATCGCTAGTTACCTGGGACGAGGTCAAAATGAATTACTGAAGCACACTTCAAAGTTAGCCTTTGGAGATGGTGTCATGTTTGTTTACAGGATTAAGTCAATGAGAGCGCGCACACTCACACACACACACACTCTCACACACACACACACACACACACACACACACACAGTCCCACTCGCTCACAGGCACACGCAAACACACTCTATAAGTAATCTGTTTTATGTTGAGTTGAGCAAAGTGGCAGGGGATCAGGCCTATTTCATTAGCTAGCAGCGCTGATGTTACCCGGTATTTAAAGTAATGTTATGTAATGTTAATGTATTCTGTATGTATCCGTGGGGCTGTAGCCCCTCCCACTGGCCATATAACGGGACGTGTGTGTCCAGTGGCTGTAGGGGATTTAACACCCTGTATTAAACAGTTTATCCCCTTAGGGTTTGCTGTTGTTAGTCTATAGAAAAGGGATTTTACCAAATATAATTCTTAGCAGCGGAGGGATGAAGTTAATTGAAAAATTCTTTGCCTCCTTTTTCTTGGAATGCAGCATTAATAACTGTGTACACAACACGCAGGTCTGTGACATGGTTAAGGAATATCTGTGTATAAATATAGGCTGTGTTTGTTAGTATTGGAAAGGGAGAAAAAGAAAGATCTTGAAAGTTTCTTCAAGATTAGTCTGCAACAGATCCACATATGCCAAAATATGCTTGTAGGGAATACAGGAGTTGGCTAAAGAGCTGCGTGCTTAATCCACTTACAGACAGACGCACGCACACCCCTTTCATCCACAGAACCAAATCCCACTAATTTTCCATGCCTGCATATTTATATCAGCTTTTTCTACTGTCTGAAAGGGGTAGGGAGGAAAGAAAACATGAAAAAAATCACCTGAAACCTTGCCTTGATTTTTTTCTACAGACCCTGCAACGTAAATACAGGCTGTTTGAAGTAAATTCATTAACAACATAATTAACGCATCCCTAATTTGAACCGCAAACAGACCCTGTGTCTCCAGCTTAACAACACCTGTCAGCCCCTCCCTATTTGACAGTTACCCATGGAAAAATAAAATAGAGGTATACCTTCCGATAAGGTAAATGAGAGGCTGTTGGAATGGCGTTCATAATATTCATAATATACAGTTGTTTGTAAGGTTAAATATCAACTCTTCTGTTTGAAAATGGTAACGTTCAACCTGACAATAGCCCTTCCAATAACATACAACGTGACATCGCCATAACCTCCATTGGAGCATGATGACATCCAGTAAATTGGCACTGATAAAATTGACGCTCTACACTCAGTATTTGTCTGTTTGCCAAAATAATTGCCATCAAGACATGGATGAGTTCCTGCACCTTGGTACAGGTAGTATGGCCCACTCTTATTGTACAAACTGATCCAGTTCTCCCAGATTTGAAGGATGCATGCCAATTGATGTTTCCAGGTCTCTCCGTAGATGTTCAATAGGATTTAGATCTGGGGTCATTTACCGACCATTTCAGAGCAGTCCAGCGATTTGTCTTGAAACCCTCCCGAGCGATTTCTGAAGTGTGTTTGGAGTATTGTCCTGCTGGAAAAACTGTGACCTTGAACGGAGCCCCAACTCTCAGACAATAAGTTTGATAATGCACTCCAAAATGCCTCGGGATTCTCCCGATTTCATGATGTCATGCATACTTTCAGGGCACCCAATGCCAGAGGCAGGAAAGCAAGCATAAAACATCACTGAACCTCCTCCATGTTTGACAGTGGTGAAGGTGTTCTTTTCTTTGAAAGTGTTATTTTGTTTTCTGTAAACACAGAGACAGCATGCTTTACCAAAAAGCTCTAATTTGGTCTCATGAGATTCTCTCAGAGGGATTGTAGCATGTTCAGGTGTGTTTTGGCAAATTGCAGTCTGGCTTTCTTATGTCTCTCTCGGCAGTGCCATTCTCCTTGGACTCCTGCCATACAACACCCTTTCATTGAGTCGGTGATATATGGTGCAAGTTGAAACTGGCATACCTCATGTCTTAAAGGGCAGCTTGAACCTGTGTAGCAGTTGACCGAGGTGCTTTCTCCACCATTCAAACAATCGTTTGCTGCAATCTTCCATTGGGTTTTTGCTTGCAGCCACGTACGTGGAGGTTGGCAATGGTGGCTTGGGCCTTAAACTTCTTGGCAACATTACGTATGGTGAAAACAGGAACATAAAGTTCTCTGGAGATTGATTTGTAGCCTTGTAGGCCATGCTTGGCTACAATCTTGTGTCTGACCTCCTCATACGGTTTTCTGTGTTTCTTACTTTCCTTTCTTTATGCCAGTTGTGGTACACACAGTGACACAAACATATGTGTATAAAGGAAAGAAAAATGGGACAATCACCTGCTTGAAATCAAAGTATTTTTAAACTACTTCTAGGTGTCAGTAGTTTTCTGGACTTATTTCTTGAATAAGCTAAGATTTAGTAAATTGAATAAAGTGCAAATGTCCCTATAGTTTTGGCTATGACCGTTATAGTTAGGTATAACAGCTACCTATACCTAACTATAACAGATCTTTCAATGATGTGTCCTGTATGTAAAGTATCAACATGGCTGTCTCTGTCATTCATGTACCTAGCGTTTCTCTATTTGATTTAAACATTCCCGCTGAGCTTAAAAAATTGCTTGCTGTGAAGAAAATGCATGCCTACTACAAGGGCAGTTTCCCTGGCAACTATACTGCTGGTGTTAAATATTCTATAATGAAAGTCTTCAATGGGAAATAGACCATATTATTATTGTTATTTCCTTTTAGCCCACTGGGATGGCTTTTCTCTGCTGATGCTGTCAACTTTTTTAATAAGTTACACGATCAGCAGTTGTTTATTGTAGAAGTCAACCTGCAGTTTTAGGTGGTGTCTTTTTCTGTTAGGGGGAAGGGAAGGTGACGTTGCACTCAATTTCGTCATCTCACAGTATTAGCCGACATCAAAGGTGCTTTACCAGACTAGTAGTTTAACTTGAGTCTTCACAGTAAACCTGTGAACAAAAGGCTTTTTAAATCGTATGTGAGGGAATATTCTGCTAAGGATCAGGGATGTTTAGCTGAGTTCCAGCTTATAAGGACCAGAAAAACACTGTCCTCAAAGTAAAGATTTTAAGTTGTTGGTTTTTCAACAAAAGAAAAAAAAGCTTCAATTATTTGTCCATTGATTTCAGTTAAACGTTATTCTTAAGTGTTTGAAAATAATTCATCACCACTTGGCAGAACCTTGGAATTAATAAATTCCAAATCAATTCATACAACCCCCAGTTAACCTTCGCCCTCATTCACCACCAGGCTTCTGCTCAGAATACTGAAGAAGATACAGATTTGGAATTTAGAATGCAGAAGGCAGAGTGAAAATGTGAAAAGTCTCCAATAAAATCACCCTCAAGACACCGTTTAGACTCTCCACTCTTAAACTGACATTTAAGACCAAGTTATGTGCTCTGTTAAGCGCTCAGTATTGACAAGTTGGGGGTGTTTTCAGCATTAAATGCATCACCTCTAAATAGCAACTGATGATATATATTTAATTGGGGTGTGTAAAATGTCTGAGTCGGTTGAAACATGGGACCAGCAAAAGGGTGGAGGACTTAATTGGTTTGTGTGTTCATGTAAGATACTTGAAAAAAAGTGTCTGCTAAATGACCACGTAATATTGAATAACGGTAAGTTGCAATTACTTAGGTTGGTTTTAGCATCTGGTGGAGAAAAATATACAGTGTATAATGCAATCAGTAAAAGCCCTTGATCTGATTATTAGCAGAATTCCTTTTTAACCGTACCTGGCCATATCAGATCATGCTGAAAATCTTGCAACAATATTAGATTATGAGGCTACTTATTGGCAACATTTGACTCACACCGCATGTTTTTGGGTATTTTTTTTTTTACCACATTTGGCCTTGTGGTCTTGCTCTACTCTGTAGGGACCCTGAACGCGTTCCTGAGACAGAAGGGTCAGGCTGCGCCCGAGGCACCTGCTTGGTCACTAAGCGGTAACCAGGGTGACCGCTGGAAACAGGCCAAAGTCAGCATCCACCCAACCGCCTCATTCCAGGTGAATAAGACCGTGTGTGATTGGACGATTCGGGAGTTAGCCGGGGAATAAATCCTCTCTTTAACTCTGTGTAAAACTGTTATCTCTCCGTCTCTCCACCCATTCTCTCCCCTCTCAGGTGGTGCTTGAGGGTATCCGAGGTCCGGGCATTGAGGGTGACATTGCGATCGATGATGTCACGCTCGAGGAGGGAGAGTGTCGGGATCTACCGCCCATTAGTGAGTACAGAAACACAGGAGGAGGGTTCATCACTAATTGCTGTTCCAAGGATCGTTTAACAAAAAAAAGGTTTGGGAGAGGCAAAGCTTAGTTTAGAAATGCCATAGGTTTATTTTGAAGTCAATACACTCCCAGCTCTCTCTCTTTCTCTCTTCACTTTTTCTCTCCCTCCTCTTTCTCCTCTCTTTTTCTGTCCCTCCTCTCTCTCTTTCTGTCTCTCCTCTCTCCCTTTCTCTCACTTCTCTCTTTTTCTCTGAACAAGACAACTAGTCCACAGCAACTAGTCTCTTTGTAATAAAAAATAAATAAAAATGTTACGTCGCCTTGGAAACAGGGCTGTTATCGCATGAATGATAGCAGTCCCAACCAAACAGAGCACTGTAACAAGCAACAGTCCTCGAGGAGTAGAGGACAGTAAGTACAGAAGGGGGGCTGGAGAGACACAGAGAAAATAGAAAAACAGCATAGGTAATGGCCTGCAATCAAGGAACGGGCCATGTTGGGAAGGTAGGAGGAGAATTACTATATACCTCAATGCAAAACGGAGATTAAAGGCTGGTTCTAACTGCAACCTTGCGTAGCTTGTATTTTATTTCTTTTATTTCCTTTTTCTTTTCTTTTGAAATTAAATTTCCAATAACAGATTGAAGGAGGGTTAATCATTTGTTTTAGGAACTTAATAGGGGAAACACTTGAGTATAATTGTAAGGGACCTAAGGGACCTCAGTCCAATACAGTCCAAAATATTGGAAGGGAAAGTTACTTGTTCTTATCTACAATAACACTTAACTGAAATAGGAAACTATGAAACATCCATACCCCATCCACCAATGAATTACATTGTGACTGAGATCAGGCTTATTTTCAGCATAGAATAGTCATTATTTTTAACATGTACTATGTGAAACAGAAAATAACAACATTATAGCACACCTCCAGTCACACTATCAATAAGGTATCAATGTTAATAAGGTAAACTAAACAATATCCAGCCATGAAGTTTAAACAATCCAAGGAAAGTTGTTTCAGACAGTGTGCTGGCAGTTTGTCCGGCAACCAGGCTCCATTATCATTCAGATCAGTTTAATCACTTCATTAGTAGTTAAGGAGTTAGTCACCCAGGTCGAGAACCGACGGACTCTCCATGCATTATGGATTTACCATCTCTCACTATGAATCTTACATGATCCTCACTGCCACCATGGAAACAGCATGTGTTTTAATAAAAGTTATTCAAATGAACCATTTTGACTTCTAAGAATCCCTGGATATTGTCCCTCAAGAGAACTTTCTGGGTGGAAATCGAAACTTGGGATTTTAGCAACGATAACATGAAACGTTATTGACTATTTTATTATTCTGTTTCTGTCTCCACCCCCTTCAGATCGCATCTCCTCAGCCCCGCCCTCGTCCGCCCATATATGGTCGCTGAGTGTCACTTTGGCGATGACCTTCCTGTGGGGTCGAAGGTGACCTTGCCCTGCGTCATCTGGCTGAGACGAGCGGTCCGACCCGGCCTCGACCCCGACATCGGCCATGGCGTCTGTGTTCTTGCACCCTCAGCATCCAATCACCAAAGATTCATGCATTTAAAAGGCGGGGCTCTCAACACAGACCTCCGCAGAGGAACGAAAATCAATAAAACCAACGAAAAAAAGGGAGAGGAAAAAAAACCCACAAAAGTAATAAAAGATTCGCAAATGTTTTTTTAAGAGACAACTTTTCCAGAAAATTGCTCCCCAAGCGCAGGATTGTGAGCACTTTTGCGATCGCAAAGCCAGGTCTTTAGTGACGCCTGGACTTTAATGCGAGTGGTTCACAAGCAAGGCGGGAGAACGATTTGTAAAGCACAAGTGCAGTTTTGCCAGTCAGGAAACTTCAATTGAAAAGTATGGGGGGAGGAGAGCTATTGGTGACTTTTTGTGGAACAAATTTGCTTTTCCTCAGCTCAAGAAAAATCATGGAATCCAAGCTTTTCTGTGTGCTACATTCATTGAGTTACACCTGACACGCATCATGGAAATGTCTCACTCTTTCCATCCACGCTCACCTGCCCTCCGCACCATGTCCTTCTGTTGGCTTGGTGCTTTACTGCAGAAATTCCAAACTCGGACAACGTTCGGTTATCTATCATGGTTCTCTCCCCCCTCCTTCCCAGTAGCTGCTTCAGCAAATCAGAACACTGTGCTCACAACCCCACGTGGCCAACGGAAGGTCCAGGATGCCAGACAGGCCCAAGATCCGTGTGTTTTATGAAGCCAAGGAATAGAAGACAGAGTTGAAGGTGGACGGGGCAGAGAGGTGGGGGATTTAGGCGATGGATGGGTTTTGGGTCAGGACAGATGATTTGGACAGGGCAGGTGGACGTCTGTGGCAGTCAGAGAGGTGGGTCGAGGTGAACGGACAGGCAGACCGACCGACCGACTGACCGGCGGCTGGAGGTCTAAGGCTAGGGTGGAGGTATGAGAGTAAGGAGTGGAAGACAAATGAGAAGAGAGGTGTCTCTGTTCTGCGCCAGCCAGCCGGCCGACCCCCTGCAGCTGAGAAACAGGTGCCACTTTCTGCCATGAAACAAAGTGCCTTCAGATAACGAATAGAACCGAGCGAAACGCGGGCCCGGATGGTAACGCCAAACACACCGATGTTAAATTGATCACGATGACGTTTCCTCGGCTGTCACAGACGTTGGGCTATTTTTTTTTACACGTTCATTTTGCCCAACAAGTGCTTGCGAGGGGCATGCTTGCGCAGAGAGATTCAGTTCAAGTTGAGTGTGTGTGTGTTTGTGTGTGTGCGTGCAGGCGTGCGCGCTTAAGGCCAAGGACAGTTGAGGCTAGTCAGGCAGACGGGGGGGGGGGGGGGGGGGGGGGT
>JACXGI010005040.1:20294-49674 GCA_016801175.1 Esox masquinongy | reverse complement strand
TGTGATGTGATTGGGTAATGGAAAAAGGAATTAGGAGGGTTGTCCACTGATTGGTCCACCTCAGCAGTCAGGCGCTGCACTCATGACTGCCAGGTGGGAAACACCAACGAGCATAATCAGGAACATAAGGGACACCTGGGGAAAAGTCAGGAGGGGAAAAAACACAAACGCGCATACAGGGTACCTGCATGCGTAACACCCTTTAGCATCAATGATAGCGTGACGTCTTTTGTAATAGTTGTCAATGAGGCCCTGAATTCTTGCAGGCGGTATAGCGGCCCATTTGTCTTGGCAAAATGCCTCCAGGTCATGCAAAGCCTTTGTTGGTCTTGCATGAACTGCACGTTTGAGATCTCCCCAGAGTGGCTCGATGATATTAAGGTCAGGAGACTGTGATGGCCACTCCAGGACCTTCACCTTTTTCGACACTAATTGCAATTTAAAAAGCCACAGGTGTGGGAAATTAACCTTTAATTGCCATTTTAACCTGTGTGTGTCACCTTTTGTGTCTGTAACAAGGCCAAATATTCAAGGGTATGTCAACTTTCGATCAGGGCCATTTGGGTGATTTCTGTTATCATTATGATTTAAAAAGGAGCCAAACAACTATGTGATAATAAATGGCTTCATATGATCACTATCCTTAAATAAAAGAGCATTTTTTTGCATGATCAGTCATATTTTCAATATCAATGCCAAAATTGCATAATTTCTGCCAGGGTATGCAAACTTCTGAGCACAATTGTATAACCACTAACACTAGCTAGATGTGCAAGACTCATACTGAATGAACCAAATGCAGCTGTGCAAGTCAACAACATATCGTTATCTAGTCATTCACGCCGTGGGGTTAGATTAGGGTTGCCACCTTCAATGTGGAAAAATAAGGGACACCTTGCCAGTGGCCCCAAACCTGTGGGACACAAATGAAGCGGGGTCTGGGGGTTCTCCCCAATGAGTGTCAGATGCTTCATTCCCTGCATTCTGGTGAATTTCTATGCACCAATTTGTTTTTTTATGCATCATTTTCAAAGTACTCTGCTAGTGTGAACATGAATGTAATGGAAATAGAGTAAATAAGAGTAAAGAACAGTTGCATCAATTATATTAAGGATTAAAACATCAGATCATAGACATGGGCAAGATGTTTGGTCTTTGAAAATAAACTATTTGGTATATTTGGAAGAAGCAAGAACCCACTCTCCAAGAAGGATGGGGTAGCCTAGTTTTGTCTGTTGCTGCTCCCATGCTCTGGAATAGTCCCCAATCCCACATTAAGTCCCGTTCCACCATTGCAATTTTAAATCAAATTTAAAGACCCACCTTTTTCTCTTGCTTTTAGTTCAGTCTGAGGTTATCCCTTGGTTTTTGTCAAGTCCACTCTTTACTTATTTTTAACGTCCTCTTACTGTTTTAATCTGTTGTTGGTTTTATTCAATTTCTCTTAACTTCTTATTGTATTACTTTGATTTGATTTTACATTATTTTAGTTGTCTTAAGTGTTTTCCATTTTAGTTTTGCCCTCTATGTATTATATGTACTATTGTATTATATGATGTATTGTTGCCTTTTATGTATTATTCCTTTAATCATGTATACAGACCCGGTGACACAGGGGCATTGCCTCCCAGCAAGAATTGTTTGCCCCCCAAAAATAGTTTGGGTAAGATGCTTCCCAATACTGTACTTCATTAATTAATGTTGGGAATGTAGGCTAGCTCCTTTGCCTTCATCTGCTGTTGGGAAAGTAGGCTAGCTCTCTTGCCTTCATCTGCAAATGCGATCGAAGATGTGCTTTAAGTGATGTGATCACTAAGCTACAAAAAATGTGTAACTACTGCAGTTACTAAAGCTTTCAAATTTGATTGACAGCTGTGTATTTTGCTAGTATATAGCCTCAGCAAGCCATGCATGCAAAGATTATTTGCTTTCCGTCCGTCGTGCTTTACCTACTATTCTATGTTGATAAGTAGGACAAATGTGCCGGTCCATAGCAATCAAAAGCCCGTCCAAAACGTTTGTTCTAGCGCCTGCACATATACCTGTTTTGAGGCAGATGTTAATCCATCTGCCTCGACTGTAAAGCACTTTAGGTCAACTCCTGTAGTTTTTAAATGTGCTATATAAATAAAAGGGACTTGACTTTCCACCAAGTGGGATATTGGTTACATTTCTCTCACACAAACACACACAGCTCGTGCGTGCGGAGGGTCGTATCTTCTGCTTACAGAACTGTCAACTTGTGTATCTAGGAGAACCGCACTGCTGATGTTACCGTGCGTCTGAGTCTCCGTAACCAGGGCAACTATGACGTTCAGTTACAGACTGAACATCATCTGTCATTCTGATTAAATACTTCTATTATTTTTATTATTTTTCGCATCAATCCAAGCTTAAAGTAGGGTGTGCACGAAACAAATCGCGTCCCGTATTGATTCTGTAAGGGAGAGTGCATTTTATTTTTCAATACGGGACGATACCAACCCTAGGTTAGATACCTTCATTACTTGAGTTAAGCTACAGTAGCCTACTAGCTGGCTAGCTAGCCAACCAGATGTAGGCTGACATAACCAACTGTGCTTAAGTTAGTTGCCTGAAGTCGAAAACACGCTCGGCGTTGTACTACCCATTGGTGATGCAGTCAAATATTGTTATACAAATAAACGTTACACTTAAATTTCAGGAAAAACGTGTCCTAGCTACCTATAGACTCCAATCTACCAGGCTCCAGTCCGGATATTCCATAAGTCCCACCAAGCGAGCCCTCTGAAACCACGCACACGAGAACTTGTCGACCGAAGGAAAATGTGTCTCAAAAATGTGTAAATATAAAATTCAGATCCGTAAATAAACTTAAGATTTGTAAATGTAAGTCAACACTTGTAAATGTTAAGCAACAGTTGTAAATGTTTTACAGATTTGTGTTTTATTTATGAAATATGTTTTTACATATTCACAAATTTTATTTATATTTGTGAAACATGTTTACATATTTACAGATGCTTTTATTTACAAAATATTTTTTCACATTTACAAATCCTATTTTTATTTGTGAGTTGTGATGAATATACGCACAGATTTTCTATAGATATTTACGAATATTGAAACACATCTAAGTCCATAGTTTTCAATGGGATTCAGGTCTGGAGATTGGGCCGGCCATGACAGGGTATTGATCTGGTGGTCCTCCATCCACACCTTGACCTGGCTGTGTGGCATTGAGCATTGTCCTGCTGGAAAAAACAATTTTTAGTGTTGGGGAATATTGTCAGAGCAGAAGGAAGCAGGTGTTCTTCCAGGATAACCTTGTACTTGGCTTGATTCACGCGTCCTTCACAAAGACAAATCTGCCCGATTCCATTCTTGCTGAAGCATCCCCAGATCATCACCAATCCTCCACCAAATTTCACAGTGGCTGTGAGACACTGTGGCTTGTAGGCCTCTCCAGGTCTCCATCTAACCATTAGACGACAAGGTGTTGGGCAAAGCTGAAAATGTGACTTGTCAGAGAAGATTACCTTACTCCATTATGGTCCAAACCTTGCGGTCTTTTGCAAACTTCAGCCTGGCTCTTCTTTGCTTCTCATTGATGGCTCATTGGCTTTTTTCTAGCTTTGCACGACTTCAGCCATGGTTTTTATACTTTTCCTTATTAAATTAGACTTGGTTCAGGTAATCACCTAATCAGTATCTCATTAAGTAAAATGAGGTGTGCCTGTGTTGGAATTAAACAGACACTGGAATGGGATGGCTGCCATACATGTAGAGATGCTGATTGAAGAGATGCCAATTTTTTCCAGAGCTGTATATATATATTTATAAATCAGTATAAAAATATAGCAGGGGAACACAAGTATACATTAATGGTTTTCAAAGAACATTTAGGCTAGGGGGTACATTGACACATTACATATAGAGCAGAAAGACCAAAAGGTATTAATGGTCTTAAGTTATTTTGGTTGGTAATTTATTTTTGTTTTAAAATACTGTTCAATTTCCTTTCATAAAATAAGAAAACAATATTTGCTGATTAAAAATGTACAATACTGTGCAAAAGTCTCAGGCACCTGAAAGTGGAACTAAAGTAATTTATTTGGATAGTAAGAATTCATTTGTAAAAAAATATATTAAAATATATTATATTAATGTATTAATATTTATTATATATATATATATTAATTAAAACACTTATTACCCAAATAAATGGCCTTAGTTTGACTTTCAGGTGCCTAAGACTTTTGCACAGTACTGTATATTTATGGCCAAACTGGCTATCTATGGATAGTCTTCTTTGGCTTTGCAAATAGGCACAGTGGCTCTCAAAAGTACAACCCCACTTCCAAAAAAGTTGGGATGCTGTGTAAAATGGAAATAAAAAAAAGAATGCAAATATGTGCAAATCATTTAAACCCTATATTCAATAGACAATAGTACAAAGAAACATATCAATGTTGAAACTGAAAAATGTTATTGTTCCTTGAAAAAGGTATGCCCACTTTGAATTTGATGCCATCAACATGTTTCAAAAAAGCTGGGACAGGGGCAACAAAAGACTGGAAAAGTTGTGTAATACAAAAAAATAGCCTGTTGGAACAACTCACAACTAATTAGATTAATTAGTAACAGATCAGTGATGTGAATGGATATAAAAAGAGCATCCCACAGAAGGTGAGACTTTCAGAAGTAAAGATGGAGAGAGGTTCACCACTCTGCGAAACACTGCACAGGCAAATAAGGCAACAATTAAAGAAAAACGCTTCTCAGCCTAAAATTGCAATGAGTTTGAGGATCTCATAATCTACGGTACATTATATCATGAAAAGATTCAGAGTGGAAATGTAGTCCATGCAAAGAAGAAACCAGATATAAACAACATCCAGAAACACCGCCATGTTCTCTGGGCCTGAGCTCATTTAAGATGGACTGAGATGAAATGAAAAACTGTCCGGTGGTCTGAAAAATCAAAATTTGAAATTATTTTTGGGAATCATGGATGCCACGTCCTCCGGGCTAAAAAGGAAAGGGACCATCCGGCTTGTTATCAGTGCACTGTTCAAAAGCCAACATCCGTGATGGTATGGGGGTTCATTAGTGCACGTGTCATGGGTGCCTTGCACATCTGTGTAGGCACCATTAATGCTGAACAATATATATAGGTTTTGGAGCAACATATGCTGCCATCCAGACAATGTCTTTTTCATGGAAGGCCTTGCCTATTTCAGTGAGACAATGCCAAACCAGATTCTGTATGTATTACAGCAGCATGGCTTCGTAGAAAAAGAGTCTGGGTGCTAAACTGGCCTGCAGTCCAGACCTGTCACCCATTGAATACATTTGGTGCATTATGAAATGAAAAATATAACAAAGGAGACCCCAAAATGTTGAGCTGCTGCAATCCTATATCAAGCAAGAATGGGAAAACATTTCACTTTCAAAACTACAGCAATTGGTCTCCTCAGTTCCCAAACAATTACAGAGTATTGTTACAAGAAGAGCAGATGCAGCACAGTAATAAATATGCCCCTGTCCCAACTTTTTTAAACGTGTTGCTGGCATTAAATTCAAAATGGGCATATATTTTTCCTAAAACAATAATATGTTTCAGTTTCAACATTTGATATGTTGTCTTTGTACTGTTTTCAATTAAATATATGGATTAATTGATTTGCACATCATTGCATTCCTTTTTTATTTGTAATTTTTGCAGTGTCCCAACTTTTTTGGAAACAGGGTTGTATTAACCCATCCTTGCAGTTTTCAACATTTTTTTGTTTTACAGCTCTGAAATCAAAATAGATGTATTTAGAGCTTTTGCCCATGATCCTCTTCAAAAAATCCATAATGTCAAAGAGAAAAATAAAACTGGCAAATTGTTCTAAATTAATTACAAAGATAAAATAAAAAATAAGTTAGTGCAAGTATTCACCCCTTTGATTAAATTAACATCTACTACAAAGATATTTTTGCCAAAACATAAAGATGATCCAGAGGTTTTCTATATTTTCATATTGGTTAGCTACTACGTATGTATCTAAAGATAACTGTGAAACCGCTCATCAACGTTACAAGGAGAAGTGTGCCCAGTGAATAAAAGCCATGGCTATAATAAATATTATACTGTTCCTTTTCAGTCAGTCATTTCGGTATGACAAGGTTATCTAATCATGCCTCATGCTGATCATCACCATTAGAAAACAAATAACTGACTCCTCCTTAAATAGTTATAGTCCCCAAAATCTCAGTTGTCCTGAGAATGTCCTGAACCTCCCTGACCAGGTGTCTATGGGGACACTTGAATTTTTTGATCCCGTATTGCTCGACACATTCACTAAATTTGTAATGAGTTCTAAACCCACAAATTGTCAGCTAGACCCGATTCCAACAAAATAACTTAAGGATCTATTTCCTGTGCTAGGTCAGCCAATGTTGAACATAATAAATTCCTCCCTTTCCTTCGGATGCATACCAAACTCACTAAAAATAGCGGAAATTACGCCTCTTCTAAAAAAATCGCATCTGGATCCAGGCATATTAAACAATTATAGGCCAATATTGAACCTCCCTTTCCTCTCAAAAATCTTAGAAAAATGTGTTTCCCAACAACTGAAAGCCTTCCTGAAGACAAATAACATTTATGAAATGCTCCAGTCTGGTTTCAGACCCCTTCATAGTACTGAGACTGCACTTGTGAAGGTAACAAATGACCTTCTAATGGCCTCAGACAAAGGTTCCGCATCCGTCCTGTGGCTTCTTGATCTTAGTGCTGCTTTTGACACTATTGATCACTCCCTTCTCTTAGAGAGACTGGAAACCCATATTGGGCTACGTGGACATGTTCTAGCCTGGTTTAAATCTTATTTATCTGAAACATATCAGTTCGTATGTGTGGATGGCATATCCTCTGACAAATCAAAGGTATGTTTTGGTGTTCCTTAAGGCTCGGTTCTGGGCCCATTATTGTTCTCACTATATATGCTGCCTCTGGGTGATGTAATCACAATGTCAATTTTCACTGTTATGCTGATGACACACAGTTATATATTTTAATGAAGCATAGAGAAGCCCCAAAATTAGCTACTTTGGAAGCATGTGTTTCAGATATTAGGAAGTGGATGACAGAGAACGTCTTGCTTTTAAACTCAAGAAAACCAGAAATGCTCATTTTAGGACCGAAGAAACAAAGAGCTTTGTTGGCAGATCTCACTGTGAACCTCAACGGCTGCATGGTCGTATCCCAAAAAACTGTAAGAAACCTCGGCGTTACCCTTGACCTTGACCTTTCCTTTGATGAACATATAAAATATGTCTCAAGAGTTGCTTATTTTCATCTTCAAAACATTGCAAAAATCAGAAACTTTCTATCAAAAACTGATGCAGAAAAACTAATCCATGCTTTTGTTACTTCTTGATTAGATTACTGCAATGCTCTTCTTTCCAGTTACCCGGATAAATCAATAAATAAACTTCAATTAGTGCTGCACACGGCTGCTAGAATCCTAACTAGAACAAAAAAAATTTGAACACATTACTCCAGTACTAGCCTTTTTACACTGCCTGCCTGTTAGGGTTAGGGCTGATTTTAAGGTTTTATTGTTAACCTATAAATCAGTACATGGACTTGCTCCTACTTACCTCGCTGAAATGATCCAGCCATACATACCTACACGTAACCTTAGATCGCAAGATGCAGGCCTTTTAATTTTACCTAGAATTTCTAAACAAACAGCCGGAGGCAGGGCCTTCTCTCACAGAGCTCCACTATTTGGAATGATTTGCCAATTAAGGTTAGAAATGCAAACTCAGTGCAAACTTTCAAGTTTCTACTAAAGACTCATCTCTACAGCATGGTCTATGATTAAGTGTAGTCTGGCCCAGGGGCGTGAAGGTGACCAGAATGGCTTGATACTGTCCACCTTCGCTCTCTTGCCAGGTGGGCTCTCATCGCCATTGGGATGCCCTCCCTCCAATTCCATTTGGGGGCGGAGTCACTGGCTTGTTGTTGTCTCTCTGTTGCGCACTTGTGCAATTGGCCTGTACTCTGCTGGCAATACTCGGCCCTCTTTCAGGGTGGTTGCTGTTGGTGGGGGTCCCTTTAGTTGATGCTTGGCAATGTGGGTGGATTGATTTCCTGCCTGTTGGGCCCTGTCCGGGGCCTCCCCCGGATAGGGCCACAGTGTCACTGGACCCCCCTGTCTCAGCCCAAGGTCTTACGATACTATATTATTGTGCTGGGGGAGTAGGGTCAGTTCTCCTTCTCCACTATAAATCCCTGTAGATCAAAGGAATGCATTTTCTAAATTTTCCCTGTCTCCTTCCGTTTTAAACTTAGGAGGACATGAGGTCTTGGCCCACACCTGAGGAGTACCAGGCTTGAAAGACCCGTTGCTGTCCCTGTCCAGAGTCCTCCTGGTTGTGTTGCAGATCAAGACGATACCTGACGATTTCAGGTGCCACTGTGCTGACACCTCCCCCTTCCCCCATGTTGTCCCTGTCCTTGTCCATCTGGTCATGCTTCCGACCTGGACTAAATTTAAATAGACTCTGAACTCAGCCCACATGCATTTATTAATTATTACAATTTGTACTCTTAATATGTTCACCCAGCACAGCCAGAAGAGGACTGGCCACCCTTCTGAGCCTGGGTCCTCTCTAGGTTTCTTCCTAAATTTCGGCCTTCTTAGGGAGTTTTTCCTAGCCACTGAAATTCAACACTACTGTTGTTTGCTCCTTGGGGTTTAAGGCCGGGTGTTTTGTAAAAGCACTTTGTGACAACTGCTGATGTAAAAAGGGCTTTATAAATTAATTTGATTGATTGATGCTGGCCTGGTGAAATACAAGCGCATAGCAGCACATGGCAGCTTACCCAAAGGAAGCATCTGTCATGCCAGCGGTCCCCCAGGGCAATGCGGGATACTCAGGTTACCTATTCACCCACTACTGCCCAACTAAATATCACACTTTTCACAATGCTGGGAGATGTGACATTTAAGGAACAGAAACTCACAAACCTGTGAGGTGATGCCCAGCTCATCACAGCACAAATACCCACAACAGTCAAGTCATTGAACAGCGCCCAAGATGGCACTACAACCTAGTAGAGTGTGCACAACCTTTCCCTCTGCAATCATACGCCAAGGAGATTGCCTCAGCAATCCAGGTGGATAACTACTGCTTAGACAGTACTCTACCTTGAACTAATTTGTCAAGGCAGATAAAGAGAGATAAAGTTTACAGTTGGGTGCATTTGGAAGGGCGCACCGATAACAAGTGGAGATTGCTCACACGTTAGCTGGTGCTGGGGCCGGGATTAATGCGACTATGTAGAAGTGTCTCCACTAGAGTGCAGGAGATCATCATAGATATATTCCCAATGGAAAGGGCAAGGGCAATTCCACTTTCCTGAAACATGCATGGCATCACTATGTATATATTTCTCTCCATAGTCAAATAGAATCAGACTAGTTAATAGTTGAAATAGTTAGCTAATGTTAGTGCTAAAGTAAGTAAACCTATTCCCCAACCTTCCCCAGATACTACAAGACACAAATACAGTTTGTAAACAAATATACTAAATATGTATTTTTTAAAGTAAATCCTGTCATGAAAGTATATTACAGAATAGTGGTTTTATTGTTTCCCCAAATTCATTCTCCCAAACATCTACTGGCGATATACTAGTTGAACCTCTAGGTCATATAGAGCCCTTGAATGACACATCAATCAGCAATACCGTCATTAATCCAGAGAAAATCTTCCCTAACATGCTACATTCTCCTACTTTTTTACAGAACCTTATAAGGTGATAAAATGGCACACTTCCCAAAGGCTGTTACTAAACATAGACTCACTATGGGAAAAGAAGCTGAATATAAGCACTCACAGTCCCTTTATGCCCAACTAAAACAACTTGGTGGTTGAGGTAACTTGGGGAAGTCAATTGTTGTCTGCTTCAATTCTGAGAATTAGACATCACAATATACTGATGTTATGTCTGCAACCGTCAGCGTGCCTGTATCTGTTTCTCAACAATGATGTTTATGACCCAATGTTTATCTATTCATCAGTAAGACACCAATAACCTTTCAGGTTAATGCATACATTATATTAATGTTCATCAAACATCTACTTCTATTAAAAAAGGGGTTTAAGTGCAGAGCTTCATAACAATAACATGGTTGGACGATGTCAGCCCTCCTACACCTTATCTGATGTTGAAGAAAAGTTGCAAATGTTTGTGTTTTTTTTTATTTAAAATAAGGTCTCTCTCTTGTAATAAACTTAAGTAACTCCTTTCATCATCAGATGGATTCTTGAGTGGACACACTAAACACAGTCTCTTAAAATAACCATCTCAAGCAGACAGCAGCTTCAAAAGTCACATCTCCTACTACCATCCACACCCCGGTATAACTCAAAACCCAGGACCAATGTCCATCATATCACTGCATTTTGCTTAAAGGTGATTCTTATAAACACAACATTCTGTACACCCTTGAATTCTTATAAACACAACATTCTGTACACCCTTGATTTCTTGGAACACAGGATACGCCTAATCCTAGACTAACAAGAATGATAATTTTAGCTTGTTTTTTTTCATCCAAGGAAATTCCCCTGCATAAAAAATGTAAAATCCAAATCATGAAATGTGAATGTGAGTCAAACTTTACAGGACCCTGCAACATCATCCCAGTTGCTACGTTCAGCTGTCTACCACATTGGTAATACACACTGATATGGCAATAGATAGTCTAATGGATAATTGGACGACCTACATTTAAGCTTCATCCATATCCATCAGGGCATGGGGCAATGCCCAGTAGACTAGTATAGTAATATGTGCAACAATGCATGAAGATGGACGTGGAAATGCAGATTCACGTCAAATCAGATTATGTCCATATATTGTTAATTTTGCGAATAAAACACATTTCTGGTAAAAATAAAAAGTTTTAAATTCCAGTCTACTTAGACGTTCAGCAATTTTGCCCACTTGTAAGAGGAAGAACTCTTTCCAAAATATGCCTTACCTTGCATGAAATATGTGACAATAACTTAACATGTAGCACCAACAGGCTTGAAGAGGGTTTTTGAAATGTCACATCCAAATACATATTGCTGATGGGAGCCAGCCTTTCATTCAAACCTTACTGATTAAAAAAAAAATCCTAGACCTACAAGGCTGGTGTTTCAATTATTGCAGGTGATTTTGGAGATACAGCTATGCAGGGCTATTATAAGAGCTTCCTTTTTTAGTGCCCAGTTAAACTCAAACAATAGTCTAAAAGTATTGGTTTACAGGCCACTGAAGTTTGCAAGTCACCTTATGCGGACATGAAAATTGAGGTGTAATTCCCATTGGAATCAAGCCAGAATAAGGAATGGAAATTTTAATCACCCACAACCTTTATTCAAAGTGAGTGCAGGGACCGGGACGATTGATTACTGAGAACACATAAATCGTATAAATTGGAATAACCATCTCAATAACAGTGCAAAATATTTGATTACCAACAGATGTAATTAGTATTGAAAAAACTATTTTTCAACATTCTACAATATGTCTAGAAAACTTGATTTCTGACATGCAAAATAATATTGGGAATGCTTCCACAGTTGACTAATGAAACAAATACAAAAATATTGATTTTGGGTAAATGTTGTATTGTTCCATTGTGTACTGCATAATTATTGGGACAGCAAGGAATTTGAGGAGCTTTATACTCCAAACGTTTGGATTTGAAATAAAACAGTTACTCTGAAGTAAAAGAATGGATTCTATTTTTTTATGGTATTTGAACAAATTGGTCTCACCATTCAGATATAAGAACACTTTTTATACATAGTCCCCAAATTTCAGGGCACCAAAAATACTAGGATGTGTTTATATAATATCAATGTAAAGCACTTATGTTTAATATTGGGTTCTTTTGCATGAAACAACTTGGGTTCCTTTAAATGAAATAAGTTTCCACTTTTTGACTAAAAAAACTATGACACATAGAATTGCTTTAAAATGAAACGCCTTCCAATGACTACATTTGTTTTCTGTACACTTCAGAATTCTGCAGCTGCCATCACCAGTTCATCATTCATGAAGACAAGTGATCAAGTTACAGTGGCAGCCATACATGCCCAAGCCATAATACCCTGGTGTGGATATAGGGGAATTCCTTTTAACACTGCCTCTCATAAGTATTGCCCCTTGGGACTGCTCCACATTTTATTGTGGATGGTGTTTTTGCCACTAACCACTACAAAATTTTAAAGCAAGAAATAAAATCTTCACATTGTTCTAAATGATTAAAAAAAAACAGAAAACAATTGATTGCATCAGTATTCACTTCCTTTGCTATAACAAACCTGAAGGAGCTGTGGTGAAACCAACTGACTTTAGAAGTTCCATAATTAGTTGAGTGGCGCAAAGCCTGGACCTCAATCCATTTGAGAGTATGTGGAAAGAGTTAAATACTCTTTCATAGATATGGTTCATTTTATCTATACGGTTTTCTAAAGCCAGGGTTTCAGACGTTTTCTGAAAATAAACAGGGACTGCTGTCCAAGCTTCAAAGGAGAGAAGGTTGACTGTAAAGGTCTTCCTTGGCCTACCTAGGCTATTTGCAATTACTGAGCTCACCAGTGCTTTCCTACTTGTTAATGGTGTTCCAAACTTTAAAGGCCTCTTGACACCTGTTTGATCTTTATGTAGACAGATACCAATGGCAGATACCAGCGGCAGACTCCAAAGGCAAATGCAAAGCCTAGAATCAAAAAAATCATTGACAACAAATCCAAACTGTTTGGAGTGTAGAGCCAAAAGAAGAAAAAAAGACTTGCTGTCCCAAAAATGATGGCAGTATTTTTTGTTAATGTAATCTCAAGTGTTTCCAACAGGAGTGTCACATGTGGCAAGTAGAATCAAACACCTATATGCGTCATTCGATAATGTTGTCCTATGAGGTAATAAAGTTCGCAGTAGCGATTGCAATGTAAATGCAGCAGTACCATTGGGCACGATTTATCAGATACGCAATGAAGATGAATAGACGACTCAACTTTGATAAAGGCGTTTTAGAACGGTTTTCACCTGTGCCGGCTCTAGCCATTTGGGAGCCCTAACCAAGTTTGATTTAAGGCCCCCTCTCTTCTACTGGTCAGGGTCTCCCTAGCAGTCAGAGCCACATGCAGGCACTTTGCTTTGAGGTAGTTGCTGGGAAGTTCATGCATACAGTGCTGGTTACCATCATAGAGGCTACCATTGCTTCTAGCAACTGTGATCACTGGCTCATGAAAGTTTGTTAATCTATCTGACATTACCTCTAGCTAACTACCTCCTATAACATATAAATAAGGTAGATAATTAGCTAATCTATCATAAAGTGTTTTTTTAAACCGGCAACCATGTTAGGTGTGGTTAGGCTAACATTATATATTAACGATAGTTGCAAAATATATATTAGCTTGCTAGCTAACGTTTTGTTCGCTAGCTAGCAACAATCTCACACTTCAACACTATGTTTACCTCACTCACAGCTAGTACCGAAATGACACCAGCCAAGAAGAGAGTTAAGTTAGACATATAGGCGTCTGTGTAAAGACAAAGTGAGTGCTACAGCTAGCTAACTAACTAGCTTAATAGTTGATCCCTTGAAAAGTTAGCTAACGTTACATGTAGTTCCCTACACAGGTAACTGTATTTGATATTTCAACCTAATGTCGATGTTATACAGTAGATCAAACATTGACATCAGGTTCTGCAGGAATCATTGTATATCAAGCTGTTCATGTCATATTCTGTACTGCATTTTAACAGGATCTGATGGTGACCTTGACAGGGGTCCCTGTCACAGCAGGATCAGACAGCCAGGTAGAAAAGGACAACCGTGGAGCTGAGGTGAAATGTTGCTGCATAGCAGTAGTCTATAAAAGTGGATAACGTAAACAAAATGTTTTATGTTACAATGTGTAGCCCACATCTTGAATGTTCATATTTATTATCCAAACTAGAAGGATGTTGTGTCGACTAGTGTAGTCATGCCAGAGGGTTGTGGGGGAGCTTGGGAGGTGAGGTTGGGAGAATTCAAGTACAGTACAGGCAAAATGTACATGTAGCTCACATTATCAGCCACACACATTGAAATACAGAGGTGTGCGTAGTAGCTCTTCACTAAGAGCACACATAACAAACAATATCTTAACTAAATGATATTAAATATTTAGTATTATTCATGTTTATTCTAGTTGAATCAAAGAGATGTATTTGTCCACCAGTGCAGATACACCATATGGCCAAATAAATGTGGACCATCGACTATCACACCTATATGAGCTTTGTTGGACATCCCATTACAAAACTGGGAATTTGGAAAAAATATTTGTCCCCCTCCCATTTGAAATCAAACCTACGCCCCTGGACAGAGCGGGTTAGGACATCCAAAGGGTGAAGGAAGGAGATGACTCAAACCCGGTCATTAAGAGGGATCCGCCATTTATATAGGTTAACCAAATAAGAAAACAGTATTTAAAAAGGATTGCCCGTCCACTCACAGACCCCAAAATGGGACCGCTATAAAGATACATCTCCATCTATCCATCTCTATGAAACCACAGTGGAGACACCAGAGAAAGATCGGGAAGAAAAAGGGATTTCCGGAGTCTCTCCAACCAATAAGCGCATTCCACATGCGGACACAGAGTACAGCCATCAGAGCGTGCGAAAGTGTAGCGAACAAATGCGATTGGGTACTGATGGTGAGTGTTGAATCCACCGCTTCACACGAGTAGACAGCGGACATCTACTTGTACTATTGAACTGCGAGAACGGATTGTTCTTACGTTATTGCTTGATCAAAATGAACGTTTTGACAGTGGTATGAATTATCTGCATTTATTGTTATTCTGGAACGTTGTAATTGGCAAGTTTTAGTTTGACTGGGGAATGCATCGCTTTCCTAAAAATAAGTGGTGAGGGCTAACATTAGCAACAGTTTTCAGTAGTACACGTGAGGTTATATTCGGCCTTATAAATAGATTACAATATATTTTCCTGAATCTTTTGTTCGCGTAAGTTGGTGGAAGACGCAAAATAAGTGAATAGTGATTGGGGTTGTCGACGTTTCAGCTAAGCAAATAGTACTGCTAAATAGCTATCTAGTCAGTGTCCTCGAGCGGCTACTCTGATTCTCACCATGGAGAATGCTCACACAAAGACAGTGGAGGAAGTTTACACCCATTTCAACGTGAACGAAAGCACAGGTCTAAGTTTAGACCAGGTGAAGAGGCAGCGGGAAAAATGGGGACCTAACGGTGAGTAACTTGTTTCTGAAATGTGATATCCTTTGCCTGGCAACACGGTGTACGGCCTGTTCGCTAGCTAAACTATCGCGAACACAGGCTAGTGCTAGCATTCTTCAGCAACCGGCATGCTTGATTAAAAAAAAAAGAATGCTGACGTCAACATGCATGTTTTAATCTAATTTCTATAAACTAAAGCAGTCAATTCTTTACATTTGAAAATGTCCAGCCCCTGTTCTACAATATGTTCAGTATTTCTTATGGAGTTTACTCCAATATAACGTCGTATATAGTTGTATTTTTCCGTTTGATATATTTTCCGAAAACATTCATGTTCTGTAAATGTTCTGTCCATTTCCGGTATCCCTTGAATGAACTGCAGAATTGCCTGCTGAGGAGGGTGAGCAAATCTTTTCTTCTATGACAATTTATTTATTTAAAGTCACATTACATTATTGCAATCAAGCTTTGTTGTTCCCTTAGGAAAATCTTTATGGGAACTGGTGGTTGAACAGTTTGAAGATCTTCTCGTGAGGATTCTTCTTCTTGCGGCCTGCATATCCTTTGTAAGTATAACATTGTTTACACAGGCCGCCCAATAATTATTTTGTAACTAATATATTTTTGTCCAATCGGATCACCAGAAAAAATGATGGAATAGGCTAAGTAAACATTTAATTGGGGAGAAAAGAATTGGGCTGCCTGTGTAAATGCAGTCATGATGTCCTTAAGATGAAGCATTTGATTTGTAGATCAACATTGCTTGTATGTTGTGTTACAAGCGGCCACACCAGTGGAGACAGATCCCAGTGAGGGCTGAGTTTTTCAATTTCCGTGACCCCATATAACGTCCTGAAGCCTACTTGGTAGATAATTATATGACCAGTATAATAGCTAGATGATGGTTAGACATCTAGTGTGTAAATCACATCCAGTAGTATGCAAATTATGCACACACGTCCATTACTCTACACTGACGTTTTTTTCAGAAGGTGCACATACAGTGTGGAGAACAAGTATTTGATAACCTGCAAAATCAGCAGTGTTTCCTACTTACAAAGCATAAACTTAATATTTGGTACAGAATCCTTTGTTTGCAATTAGAGATCATGTTTCCTGTAGTTCTTGACCAGGTTTGCACACACTGCAGCAGGGATTTTGGCCCACTCCTCCATACAGACCTTTTCCAGATCCTTCAGGTTTTGGGTCTGTCGCTGGACAATACGGACTTTAAGCTCCCTCCAAAGATTTTCTATTTGGTTCAGGTCTGGAGACTGGCTAGGCCACTCCAGGACCTTGAGATGCTTCTTACGGGGCCACTCCTTAGTTGCCCTGGCTGTGTGTTTCGGGTCGTTGTCATGCTGGAAGACCCAGCCACGACCCAACTTCAATGCTCTTACTGAGGGAAGGAGGTTGTTGGCCAAGATCTCGCGATACATGGCCCCATCCATCCTCCCCTCAATACGGTGCAGTCGTCCTGTCCCCTTTGCAGAAAAGCATCCCCAAAGAATGTTGTTTCCTCCTCCATGCTTCACGGTTGGGATGGTGTTCTTGGGGTTGTACTCATCCTTCTTCCTCCAAACACGGAGAGTGGAGTTTAGACCAAAAAGCTCTATTTTTGTCTCATCAGACCACATGACCTTCTCCCATTCCTCCTCCGGATCATCCAGATGGTCATTGGCAAACTTCAGACGGGCCTGGACATGCGCTGGCTTGAGCAGGGGGACCTTGCGTGCGCTGCAGGATTTTAATCCATGACGGCGTAGTGTGTTACTAATGGTTTTCTTTGAGACTGTGGTCCCAGCTCTCTTCAGGTCATTGACCAGGTCTTGCCGTGTAGTTCTGGGCTGATCCCTCACCTTCCTCATGATCATTGATGCCCCACGAGGTGAGATCTTGCATGGAGCCCCAGACCGAGGGAGATTGACCGTCATCTTGAACTTCTTCCATTTTCTAATAACTGCGCCAACAGTTGGTGCCTTCTCACCAAGCTGCTTGCCTATTGTCCTGTAGCCCATCCCAGTCTTGTGCAGGTCTACAATTTTATCCCTGATGTCCTTACACAGCTCTCTGGTCTTGACCATTGTGGAGAGGTTGGAGTCTGTTTGATTGTGTGGACAGGTGTCTTTAATACAGGTAACGAGTTCAAACAGGTGCAGTTAATACAGGTAATGAGTGGAGAACAGGAGGGCTTCTTAAAGAAAAACTAACAGGTCTGTGAGAGCCGGAATTCTTACTGGTTGGTAGGTGATCAAATACTTATGTCATGCAATAAAATGCAAATTAATTATTTAAAAATCATACAATGTGATTTTCTGGATTTTTGATTTAGATTCCGTCTTTCACAGTTGAAGTGTACCTATGATAAAAATTAGACCTCTACATGCTTTGTAAGTAGGAAAACCTGCAAAATCAGCAGTGTATCAAATACTTGTTCTCCCCACTGTATGTCTAAGTTAAGATTTAGATTCACCAATAAATGCAGGTGCACAAATGGTATACAAGCTAGTAAAACCTGAAATACTTCATTTTTTAGCTGTGCTGCAAAACTGAAATTACAATTATCGATCTAACTATAAAATATTTAGGTGCATATGCATCTTAAGTGCACTGTAGAATCCTGAAATCCCACATGGGTTTAATGTCAAACTAACTAACTAGGTTAGGACTTTAATCCTGTAGAACATATCTTGTTCTGGCCTAGATTGTGACTGAGGTGACGGGCTACTCCTGCCCCTGGTCTGAGATGGTGTCTGAGAAAACAGTTGAGCCATTTTGTGGATACTATTTCTTGAATTGTGACTGCAACTGCCATTGTCCATAAAGGGGGCTAATGGAAAATTATCAATTGTCTGTGTTAACAAATCCTTTAGAAAAATGTCTACTGGTGGAGTTGGTGGCACCAGACCATAATTTGACAATTCACTGTTACTTTTGAATTTAAGCCTGCCAACAAATGCTTTTTACTTTCACTTCAAAAAAGGCCATCAAGCACTGTTTTCCGGCGGTAGCTTTTAGAACTGTTACGCAATGACTGGCTTATGTCTACATCATTTTTTTTAATGTCATGATTATTGTATCACTTGACTTTTGTCACAGTTATTCGAGTACAGTGAGGGAAAAAAAAATTGATCCCCTGCTGATTTTGTACGTTTGCCAACTGACAAAAATGATCAGTCTATAATTTTAATGGTAGGTTTATTTGAACAGTGAGAGACAGAATAACAACAAAAAAATCCAGAAAAACGCATGTCAAAAATGTTATAAATTGATTTGCATTTTAATGATTGAAATAAGTATTCGACCCCTCTGCAAAACATGACTTAGTACTTGGTGGCAAAACCCTTGTTGGCAATCAGAGGTCAGACGTTTCTTATAGTTGGCCATCAGGCTTGCACACATCTCAGGAAGGATTTTGTCCCACTCCTCTTTACAGATCTTCTCCAAGTCATTAAGGTTTCGAGGCTGACGTTTGGCAACTGGATCCTTCAGCTCCCTCCACAGATTTTCTATGGGATTAAGGTCTGGAGACTGGCTAGGCCACTCCAGGACCTTAATGTTCTTCTTCTTGAGCCACTCCTTTGTTGCCTTGGCCATGTGTTTTGGGTCATTGTCATGCTGGAATACCCATCCACGACCCCTTTTCAATGCCCTGGCTGAGGGAAGGAGGTTCTCACCCAAGAGTTGACGGTACATGGCCCCGTCCATCGTCCCTGATGCGGTGAAGTTGTCCTGTCCCCTTAGCAGAAAAACACCCCCAAAGCATAATGTTTCCACCTCCATGTTTGATGGTGGGGATAGTGTTTCTTGGGGTCATAGGCAGCATTCCTTCTCCTCCAAACACGGCGAGTTGAGTTGATGCCAAAGAGCTCGATTTTGGTCTCATCTAACCACAACACTTTCACCCAGTTCTCCTCTGAATCATTCAGATGTTCATTGGCAAACTTCAGATGGGCTTGTACATGTGCTTACTTGAGCAGGGGGACCTTGCGGGTGCTGCAGGATTTCAGTCCTTCACGGCGTAGTGTGTTACTAATTGTTTTCTTGGTGACTATGGTCTCAGCTGCCTTGAGATCATTGACAAGATCCTCCCATGTAGTTCTGGGCTGATTCCTCACCGTTCTCATTATCATTGCAACTCCACGAGGTGAGATCTTGCATGGAGCCCCAGACTGAGGGAGATTGACAGTTCTTCTGTGTTTCTTCCATTTGCGAATAATCGCACCAACTGTTGTCACCTCACCAAGGTGCTTGGCGATGGTCTTGTAGCACATTCCAGCCTTGTGTAGGTCTACAATCTTGTCCCTGACATCCTTGGACAGCTCTTTGGTCTTGGCTGTGGTGGAGAGTTTGGAATCTGATTGATTGATTGCTTCTGTGGACAGGTGTCTTTTATACAGGTAACAAGCTGAGATTAGGAGCACTCCCTTTAAGAGTGTGCTCCTAATCTCAGCTCGTTACCTGCATAAAAGACACCTGGGAGCCAGAAATCTTTCTGATTGAGAGGGGATCAAATACTTATTTCCCTCATTAAAATGCAAATCAATTTATAAAATTTTTTACATGTGTTTTTCTGGATTTTTTTGTTATTCTGTCTCTCACTGTTCAAATGAACCTACCATTAAAATTATAGACTGATCATTTCTTTGTCAGTGGGCAAATGAACAAAATCAGCAGGGGATCAAATAATTTTTCCCCTCACTGTATGAATGAGATGATGCTGGTAAAGGTCTGTCTTGTGCACCTGCGGCTGCTGTTCAAGGCAAATCCACACTTTCTCTGAGCTCTGGGACTTTTGGATGGAAAAAGCTTGCTTCAGGTGGATGCAATGTTCTCCAAAAACATAGCAAAAATACCATGCACACCTGTGTTATTTTGAAAGCTTCAGCTTGATTTTCATTGAATTAAACATTTTTTTATATTGTCATTGTATCGAAACTTTTCAGGAATATATTATAATATTTTTTGGGCTATATTGCCCAGCTTTACCGTTTGTGCTCTGTGTTTTGATATGAGACGACTTTCATATTACTGTTTGATCAAATTGTGGAACTTGACATTTTACAAAAAAGTGAAATTGTCACAAAATGTAACCAGGCTACATTTTAGTAGCAGCCTGGAGCCCTTCCTTTTTATTGGCTTAGATGGATTTCTGTTGAAATTAGTTCCACTTAAGAGTAGTTGCTCGCTTTTAAGTTAGGTTTGAATGCATAGCCAAAGGCTGTGTGCCTGAATAGGGTAGAGATGTGTAGTACTTTCAATGTAAACTTTATCCATCAGAATAGCTTAACAGTTTAACTTTGGATTTGTTTAACTTAGCAGGATGTCATCACATGTGCCTCTGACATATCTTCAATAGCAATAACTGACCTAGATGAACAGATGCTAAGGTGTTTTGAAAGGCCTGCGATGACCAAGCTTTCAGCCCAGTCGAGTCTTATCCGTTGCCACCGGCTACTTTTTCCCCTTGTGTTAAATTACAATGTTACGAAGTGACTACTTTTGCCTTGATTTTTTTGTTGTTGTGCTAAGATGTGCTAGTGCATAATATGCTTCAAGCTGTTTTTAATGTGTTTGAGTTTTGTAGTTTCACATTTTTCCTGTGTACACCTTTCAGGTTCTGGCTTGGTTTGAGGAGGGAGAGGAAACCATCACAGCCTTTGTGGAGCCTTTTGTCATTTTGCTGATACTTATAGCCAATGCAATTGTTGGTGTCTGGCAGGTAAGCGCATAAAAAAAAAAGCAAGTATATTTTATAATGATTCTAGTTTTAATGGTAGCAGGAGTTGCTTATGACGGGTTTAATTGATTGTGTTTAAAAGAGAGAAGCTGAAATTATAGACAGTTTTAATGACAAGGTTTTGGTGTCACTAGTCTGTTATGACCTTCATTGGCCACTGAGTTGTTTTCCCTGTCAAAATAGCAGGGATTGGATGCGAGAAAAAGGTTTCAGAAGCTCTTCTGTCCAGTAAAATTTTTGCCTTCCTAAACTGGTCTGAACCTCAGGAAACGAGAATAAACTAAGCAAATTTGCATAATTACTTTAGATAGTCTTCAAAAAGGTAAGGTAAATCATAACAATATGTACAACAGTGCCCTACAGAAATATTAGACTCCATTTTGGGACGGCAAGGTGGCCTCACTAATGTGCAAAACCTATTTTCCTGAAAATCATGGCTTGAGCCATAATTAATAATGCTTTTAAGTAACAGGTGCTGCTTGATTGTGTAAACAAGTAGAACACCGGTTTGGTGGTGCTAACGTTAAGTTAATGTGCAGCTCGACCATGCATTCAAGATGAATGGTGTCTCACTTCAAAAAACAGCTTACATCATGAAGCCACATTAAAACAAACTGAAATTCAGACAATGGCAAGCTTGTTTTTAGGTTGGTGTGTTGTAATGAGCCCTGTTCAACCTCTCTTGTCATGGCTCCAATATGTTCTCTTAGGGGTGCAGCATCACTGTCATGCTCACTTTCTACACAAGTTCAGCTTTGCACATTTTTGCGCAAAAATCTTTTTTTTTTTAAATATATTTTTTTACACTTGAATTTAAGTTATAGAATAACAAAGTAGTACATGCCTCTTCACTGGTGTCAGCATAGTCTACAACTATATTTCCAGTGTTTAGAAATCCCAAGATGCAGTGGGGATGGCGTTGGATAGTGGAAGTTGGGTGTTGGGGGGTTGTTGCTGATATGGAGTTTTACAATGAAAGCTATTAATAGCTAGATAACTCTCCAGACTAAAGATGGAGCAAGCATCCCACTGGAACCCTCAGGCCTGTATGAAGAGAAAAGGTTCTATTTTCCTCTCTGCCCTTCCTTTCTGCCTCGTCCCACTTTTCTCCGGTTTTATTTCTCCATTTGTTACCCTGACTGGCCTGAGAAGCGCAGGCGTCCCCTTTCCTTAACCTCCTCTTTACTCTTCCGTGCCAAGTTTTTCTGCTTCAGTCTTGGGGCCTTTTAGGGGTAAAAACAATAGATTGAAATTAACACAACCTGCAGGGTTGTCTGGGTATGTCTTTGTGCTTACCCCTGGACTTTTGGCTTAGTCTGAGAGGTTAAAGTGGCATGCCATGGAGAGTGTCTGGGAGGTATTGATTTAGCAGTGTTCACCTGGGTGGCAGGAGGAGGCATAACGACACAGCTTAATTACCTTGCTTTCTGCTTGGTTTCCGCTTCAATCCCAGTCAGCGGAGGCAGGAGCAGATCGCCCTGGAGCAGGGCCCACGGGCTGGGCACCGGCACTGCTATCAACCCCCTGGCAAATGGCAACACAAGAGTTAGAGGCCCATTAAAAAGTCTACTGTAAATACTCAGAACGTCTCTTGGCAACTAGATCAGCTACAGTCATTGGTGTAGGGGAGTGGGGAAGACTTGGGTAACAGTGAAGGTTTAGCATGTCCGTAATGTGCATATATTTCTCTTGGAGCCCGTTTCTAAGAAATGTAATTTCCTTTTTGTTTTAAATCATGATTGACAATGACTTTCTTGAGGCATTGGCTGGGTTTATGGCGATGTGATTATGTAACTAAAAAGGGTTTCCTACAGGCTAAATGTCCACCCACAACCTGATTTTATCCCGTTGAAGTGGGTCCATACATTCTGTTTTTGTTTATTAGTCTATCAAGTTGGTCAGTGGCGTTAAGTACTGAAGTAAAAATTATTATTTTATTTTTTTCTCAGTTTTACGTCCTGGAAAACTGTTTCTTCACTAATAGTATAATCTGTCTGTAGCTGTAGACCATTGTGGTCTTTCTATTCAGAATACACCTGGGCTGGGACATGCCTTTAAGAGCCAAGCATTTTCTATACTTAACACTGAAATTCACACTAATCACTCATGTATTTTGTAGAGCCCTTTTTACATCAGCAGTTGTCACAAAGTGCTATTACAGATACCAGCCCAAAACCCCAAAGAGCAAGCAACTAGTAGTAATACGCAGTGGCTAGGAATAACTCCCTAGCAGGGTCCAAATTTGGGCTCCACACCAGGCCCCTTTTCATTTGTGAATAGTTGGGTTGACCATTTACAGCGCCACTGCACACCTCTACCACTTGGTATAGTGTGTTTTTGTGAAATGCTTTAAGGCTGTCCTTCTGAGGTAAGCTGTGTATTGTCTGCTGAATTAATGATTAGGTCCTGTTGAGGTTTATGTTAGGGAAGAGTCACTGTCTGTCAAGTTGTTTATTTTATATGCAAACAGCTTATCTGGGGACTTTGGGGGTAAGATGCACATGTTTACTATAGCTCTCTATTTCTTCTCAGTCCACAAACACTTAAACTCCACGTGAGCATTTAAGGTACCTCATTCCAATCAATGCCCAAAATGGTTGACACAACCATCTTTAACAATTTGGAACACTTTCCCTACAAGGTATTATTTAGTGGTTTGATTCACGTTGCTATCTAATAAGAGGCTAGTGGCTGTGACCTGCTTTGCCCTGTCGTCTGTCCAGAGGTCTGCTAAGCTGACTGCCTGTGACCTTCCCTCAGGGAGTAATCACAGTGGGGAAAGGTTTACAGATCGCTTGAAGCTGATTGGGGAAGAATGGACATGGGTTAGGGGGACTGGGGGTTCGGTGATTCACTGTTCTTTGGTCTTCAGCCATGTCTGATGGCACACTGATGTTACAAACATACCAAAAAACACAATTGAATTCCCAGGGTTGGAGCCAGGAATGCAATGTTTTTATTAAATTGAGCTGTTAATCAAGTGTGATGGCTATATTTTAATTTGGTTGTAAGTCCTAGTTTTTATTTTTTTTGCCCATATAATGACTGATTCGCCTTGTAAATGCTTTTGTACAGCCCTCTTGGTTAAGTAGGGAAGTATTTCTTTGTCTTAATACTACAAAGGGTTGGCTGTAAAATCAATCAGTATGAGGTTCAAGTAAATATTCTTAGCTATTATGAGGGCTTTTGTGTATACATTGCTTTAAAGTTTCAACACTTTATACATTGTCTCCCTGTTTCCGGCCACAGGAACTTTTGGGACAGTAATATTTTTTTTATTTATTATAAGTTGTTTTTAATTAACTTATTGAGTTTTTGGTTGTGTATTCTTTGCATGAAAATAACTGCCTGAAATCTACAATCTTTTGATTCCACCAGGTGCTGGGTGTCTTCATCGTCAGCAAATAGATTAACTTGTGCAGTCAAGAACGGCCTTTTGGCTCGGAAAATTATAGTTGATATAGCTGTATGTTTGGACTTGTAGCCTGGCTATAAGATGAAGCCCTGTCCAATGGGTTTCGAAGCATTTATTTATCATGTCGCAGACAAGACGTTTCTGTCTACAAAGTTCATTCTGCTACTGCATCTACAGTTACATCATCAATGACAGTGTGAACCAGTTGTAGTAGCACCCATACATGCCCAAGTCATCATGACTCTCCAGAGTTTTGCACATGAGGTTATACGCTGCGAATCTTCGGCAGTTCCTTCTACCACTTCTCTTGCCGTCACTCTTGTACATGTTCTTCGTCTTTTTATTTTTTATATATTTGTTGTGAGCATTCTGTCGTTCATAGAAGAGGTTGTCTTTGGCTGATTATGCGGTTTGCTTTTGCTGATCTCATCAGTGCTATTTTATTTTTTATATATTTGTTGTGAGCATTCTGTCGTTCATAGAAGAGGTTGTCTTTGGCTGATTATGCGGTTTGCTTTTGCTGATCTCATCAGTGCTATCCTTCTGTTCAGTTATGTTCCAAGTATTCAGCAATGTTAAATTATTTTTATCACATGATTTTTTTTTTCGTCCTCATGTAGTCTTTGACTTTCATTTGCACCTCTGGTCCTCGTTGTATGACTTGAAAGGCAAAGACAAAGTCTAGATTCAAGACTAGACATTGACAGCCTCTTGCCTGCACAGATGTGACAGAACATACTTGACTAATGAAAAATGCTAGTTAAGCCAATTCTCCGAATACTTTTGAGGCCCTGAAATGACACCCCTTGGTATAAAAGGGGTGTTGTTTTCTAAATAAGAGAACCAATATGTATGGAAATATCCTCATAAACACTGACCATCTATACTTAAACCTCCCAATAATTGCTTGATTTGAAATTCGACTGTATATGGTATGGAAAAAACTCTTCACTGTCCCAGTACTTTCAGAAAGCCCTTCGTCTGACGTACAATATCCAATGATTTGATGTTTGACACAGTTCTATTGTTATTTTTATTTTGAACAAATATTGCTTGGGATTGTCATCAACCCACACATAAAGCTTTCATTAATTCTGTATAGTTTTGTTTAACCTAGTTGGTTTTTGCCTTACAGGAGCGAAATGCAGAGAATGCCATTGAAGCTCTTAAAGAGTATGAGCCGGAGATGGGCAAGGTGTACCGGCAGGACAGGAAGAGTGTTCAGAGGATCAAGTCTAGAGACCTCGTACCAGGGGACATTGTGGAGGTGGCTGGTAAGATACTTCTAATATACTGAGAGGTGGATTAACCTATTGCAGATTTGTCCATTTTATTGACCTATGTGTTTATTATGTAAATATGTTTTTTCTTCATGAGTTCCTGGGTTATTTTGACACTCATGTATGTTCTTTTTATGTAAGCATGTGTAGCCCTTTGATCTGAGCCCTCTGATATTAAGGGAGACCGAAGCTATGATTGGCCAGTCCCCTGAGCTCTGATCTATGAGCCTGTCCCCAGTGTCCCTGTTGCTAAACCAGGAGATAATACACCAAAACACTCACCGGCTGGCCTTAGTTCTGCTCCTTGATAGACAGACATTCACTGCCAGTGATTTTACCTAAACACAGAAACGCTTCTAGAGGCACATCAGAAGGTTATATGGAGGTCAACTCTCCCATGCCATTGTACATCAGCTTGTTTCAGTGGGATGGGGACCTGCAATTAGGAGTTCAGTAGGCAATACTAAAAACTGATGTCATTTGCCATAGGGGTGTGTTGTATGAAGGCTAGGACATAGGGATCTCTTATTGAATAGGAACAGGGTAACCGTTCTTACCTTGATTGCGGTATACTGATTGTGCCGGTGTCCCACAAGGGGCAGTAAAACACAAAAACGGCAGCCTTATGTTTCCCATGTCCCCTCGAGCTCTTTGAAACCCTTTCCGTGATTTGACACCTGGCTTTCTTACAGATGGCCTACTTTCCTTTACTGTCACCCAATATACTACTGTCCTTTCCCCTCTTTCTTTCATGTCACCCAAGTTCCACCCGTGTTCACTAGTGAGATTCATATGTTGGTGCCTTTCTCCATTTTGCCAATGCACTAAGTGCATAATGTTATTTAACCTCCCAGTCTAGTTCCAGAGTAACAGGGTGACTACAAATAAGGCAGTGTATGTTTACATCTGCACTGGTGAGTAAGGAGAGGAGTTGATGCATGACTTGCTCAGAGCAACATTTATCAAATGTTGCAATGCACGTTTATGATAACACTTGGCTATAGTTCTCCGTTAAAGGTGCAGTGTGTGTACCCTCGACTGAGTATTGCCATCAGGACCCTTTTGACCCTAGAAGTGTAATGGCAAGGCCACACCCTTTGACCTACCTTCCACTTGCCTATTCACAGATCCATTTTTGATCAGTTGTCATATCTGAACACTGAAATGTTGAATCCAGCCATCACACACTATGTTCTGTATCTGCAAAGATTCAAATCAATCAGTGCCGTCATATCCTGTCGAATCCTAAATGCCACACCTGCCTTAGTTTAGACTGCATTATGGAGATTAACTATATTAAATTATTTTTAATGACTGAGTGGTTTCACTTGATCGAATTTTATTACCAAAACGTCAGCATTTGTGCGAGTTGCCGCCTGTCCTTTGGCATTCCAGACTGAAAGGTATCAAGGGTCCTTCTCTTCCTCAGAGTTTGTGACTGACAGAAGAGGGAAGTGGCGAATGGTGTCCCTCTCAGAGCAGAAACAGTCTTAGCGGTGGGGAGAGATCAAGCTCAACATGATCTGTGGTGCATGCACTTTAAACGCCTGCCTTCAACTTCTCAGATTGGGACAGAGCGTTCTTGTAATGTTCTGAGACAGACTTGAGGTAACAAGAGTTGTGGCCAGTGCTAAGCAGCTGTCAAGCCTTGATTTAGCGTACAGTGTTATTCCCAGGAAAAGTTTTAGGATTGGTTCTTTTCAAACATAGTTGTCTGTCAGGAACTTGTATTCTGATTTTCAGTAAATGTCATTAAAGCATCCTTTATTTTCTTATTAGTTTTATATATAAATGTAAAGCTTAGCTGACCATTCCTACAATCACCTTTTAGCCTTACTGACCAACAGTAACCCTGGTATCTTGGAGAAACAACATTCTGCATTTAAAGCAGTGTCCACAGCAGGCCCTGGCTTGCATCCTTGTTGCCTACACTATATACACCAACATGGCATTGCTAGGACATGGGGACAGGATATAAATATTAAAATGGGACGGACTTTGACTTGATCAAACAAAAAAAATTACAAATCTGATTGATGCACTTTCCTCATCTGGTTAAGTCGTCAGGGTGGTCTGTCGGGGGGGGGGGTGTCCTCTCTCAAGGGATCGATCTGTGACCCTTTATTCAAGACTGTGAGGGTCTGTCTGATTATTAGGGCATGGGAGGATGTAAACATCCCCCTCTGTTTATCTACTCTCCATCCATAAGAACAGCGGGTGGCTCCCTTGGCAATCAGACTTGTGAAGAAAAGGGAAAATGGAAACTGCAGACCTATGTGGTACCTCAGCCAGGAGCCACTGAGATAGAAACAAACCTTCATGATCAACAGTGATAATATCTCCCTAACATTCTCCCCAACGTCACCTCACACTTTCAGAAGGGTTGCAGGCCCTTGTGAAATCAGTCCACTGTGAGACAAATCATTTACAAATGGAGAGCATTTAACATGACAGCAACTTAACCTAGAAGTGGACGCCCTTCCAAAATATCCCCAAGGGCCGCATGAAAAATTAATCAGGTAAGTAAAAGCCCATCCAAACATAACATCTGTTGATTCGCAGACGTTCCTTGCTACGTCACAGGTTATTGATCCAATAACCTTAATCCAATCAAGATGCTGTGGCCGGACCTGAAGTGGGCAGTACATACCTGACATCCCTCAAACCTTACTCAACTGGCTGGATATAAGAGACGTTTACTCAGTTATTACTGCAAATGGATGCGCCTCAAGCTATTAAAAGAAGGGTTTCACATATTTTTGCACACATGAAATCTTAGTTTTTGCTAAATTAACCACTTATAATAAGTAAAAAATGAAAATCTATACATTGTCCTTTATTTGGACTGTCTTTATTATAAATTGGGCTTTAGAGAAGGATTTTATAAAGATTTTGAGTTTATTTTAATACAAACATAATCATCCTGGTAGGTTTCTCATACTTTCAAGCAGCGCTGTACAGGCAGGTGTGTGTGGCTTTCTAAATCATGTCCAATTAATTGAATTTGCCTCAGGTGTACTCCAATCAAATGTCAAGGATGATCAAAGGACACAGGATGCATCTGAGCTCCATTTGGAGTGTCATGGCCATGGGTCTCTATATACTTATGTAAATGGGATATTTTAGTTTTTCATTTTCAGTAAGTTGTCACTCATTTCTAAACTGTCTTTTGCTTTGTCATTACGGGTTATTGTGTGTAGAAATTATAAATTAAGTCTGGAAAACAAAATGTGGAGAAAGAAAAGGAGACTGATTTGTGAAGCCATTCTTTGATGTTTGTGAGAACACTAACCCTGTGGGATAAGGCTGTTTTTCATGAACTGTTGTCTTTGTGGTAAAAGAAAAGCGACTGTACGTTTCATTCCTTGAAGCCTGGTTTTTGGATTCACCTTCGTTGGCATAGATCCTGCTTGTGAAACAGGCATGGTATTAAGCTCCTTGATGAGCAACTCTAATAAGGGCCTATTCTTACAAGCGCTCTGCTCTCATCGTCTTCGAAAATAGTCTTCCCTCCTCTCCATGACCCTCTTAATGTGTACTGGGAGCGTGCTCCACAATTAGCTGCTATGGGTTAGAGGAATTTTGACATGGGCTTTTTATATATTAGTCGGTAGGAAATTGGAGATTTGTGTATGCCCCCCCCCCCCCCAA
>JACXGI010005040.1:0-20194 GCA_016801175.1 Esox masquinongy | reverse complement strand
TTATTTTTCATAAAATATTAAAATATTTTATTTTGAAAATCTACGTGCCTAAAACCTAAAGACACCTTCGCTATTAGGGTTGTAACTAAGAAGTTTAAATCAACTGAAGCTGTGATAAAGCTGCCAGGGCGGGGACCCAAAGTCTATTTTCCTTCACCCAGCTTGGAGTGAACTTGGTATTTGTTTGTGAAAAGATAATTCTGTAATATTTTGGTTTGTAAGAATTTCTAGAGATGCTAATAATTGTGAAATTGTTTTTCAGAAGGATATATGTATTTCTTGATTATGATTGTTCACAGAAACACCTACCTCAAAGGTAATTGTGTTCTCATTAAGTAGTGTAAGATCCAGCATATAAACAACTATAACATTGGTTTGTAGCCTTTTTTGCTCATCTTTCTCACAGGGCCAATAATTATGAAGGGCACTGTATGTGCTTAGAGGAGAGCACCTTCTCTGAACTACAACCACTGTTATACTATAACAAGGCAGCTGTGTCTGACATCTTATAACCCAGGTGGCGCTGAGCCAGTTTGCACCTCCGTGCGTGGTACCCACTGGCAATGTGTATGCAATCACTGTGATTTAAATACCTTGCTGAAATGAAGCAGCCGTAGAGCAAGGCAGCGAGTTTTGTATTTACCCTTCCACATACAAATTTCTTCTATTCCCAATCCATCCTTCAATTGATTCATGTCGATTGATCTACTCTGAAGTCTAGTGGTTGATAATGAAGTTGTTTTGACCACCGCCGGTAGAGGATAGCACTCTTCTCTCTGTTGCTGAAGTTGGCCCAATTACCCACTTGGTTTTATCTGACTGTTTGGATGGCTAGAGCTAGAAATTAATGACTGCTTCTCTTCCAGTGTTTTAATAATAACATCGGCTCTAGTCTCTTGTCCCCATAGTAGCAGTAGCGTTATTTGTGCAGGGATGGATGTATTGTGTGGATCTCCCTTGCAGAGATTCCCTTTGCCCAGCTGCATCTAAACCCCCACCACTGCACTGTGGATCTGATCAAAATAGTTTTCCCATTTTTGGATGTGTGTTTGTCAGGTTTCATGCACCCCCTCCAACCCAAAAGGGCACTGAGGAGGCCCAGGGGTTAGTTTATGTGTCTGTCAAGATGGTCCTCAGTACTGGTAAAGTAAAAAGGATTTTATCAGGCTATTGTTCGTCTGTGCGTTCAGCGGTCACAGTAACTTTGCATTATGAAATTACATCAAAAACATACAGCTCTGGAAAAAAATGAGACCACTGCACCTTTCTTCCCTTTCCAAAAAAGTTGAAAGGGAAAGTTTTGAGTGAGGAGCAGAAGTATTCAATTTGCAGTTGTCTCTTAATTTTAACCCTTCTGTTCCTCACTCAAAACCTTCCTTTTCGACTTTTTTGGAAAGGAAAGAAAAAGGTGCAGTGGTCTCTTAATTTTTTCCGGAGCTGTATTTTGCTTTCTCTATCAACCCCCCTGCCTAAAGCAAATGGTGTATTAGCAAACTGTACCTAATAAATGTTACGATCCTTTGTCTCTTGTGCCTTTCCCTTTCCGTAATGCAAACACTTTTTAGCGAATGGGAGACTTTTTGGGGTTGGGACTCGTTTTGGCGAGTTAGTATTCAGATTCGGTTCCCAGTGGAATATATATTTTCTTTAATATTAATTTCTATCCACTGTTATCTAACATTTAGTGTGTTTGTGGAGAAATGGACGTTAACTATGGCCAACCTTTTTACCTTATTTTACCATAGTTGAATGAAAATATTTACCGTGGTGACCTGGGAGCAATTAGTGTTAACTGTCTTGTTCAGGGATGCTTGAGCTTTTGCTGTGTTTGTCCTGCTTTGCAAACAGCTCTTTTTAATTAACTACAAAAACATTTCTCCTGCAAACGTTACAGTATTGCTGTATAAGGTATTTATTTCCAGGTGTTTTTATTATATTTGCATTAGGGTTTTTTGGAACCTGTTTGTGGTCTTTTTGTAATTGATAATTATACTGTGATTAGAATTTTGTAGGGGGAAAAAATAATTCTTTTGTTTGAATTTTTTTTCCTTTTTGTGATGATCATTGGGTAGTTTATACGTTTAAACCCCTACTCTGAATTACAACAGGGTGTTTTCCAAAATAAGCTTGAGCCTTTCAGTTGCCTTCCATTCCTACTCATGATTCATTTGTAATATGAGATATAATATTGTTTGTTCACCTGCGGGCTTGTAACTGATACTGCATATAGCTACTTGAGTCTTCATTAAGAAGTTGCTGGACTGTCGATCCATGGGCGCGTCAGTGCCAAATTTTGTATTTTTGCCAGTGTCAACATGATAGAACAAGTTACCTTGCAAATTAAGCAAGCTATGCTGTGAAAGGGCCATTAGACCTAAGATCTAATAGTATGTTTTATTAATGCTGTTTTGTTCTGATCCAATGCTGGAGCACACCCCCACTCCTATTCATTATTTTCTAGCCTAGTCATTTAAATGTTTTGTGAACTATGCGTCCTGTTATTATTTAATGTGCATTATTTGTTTTAGAAATAACTGTATAGTTATCAACTATATAATAACTGTTGATTGTATAAAATATTGAATAATTCTTCCTCAAATTAAGTGGACAGTGAGGCAGTCTTTGCAAGATGCAGTTTGGCATTGGTCCAAAAAAGTCATTTTCCTTCAGAGTAATTTGAGTGAGCTGTGCGATAACCTGCCACTAAGTACTTCTGTTATGAGGCATTCGTTGCCATAGAAATGTGCCTGGCCTGAATGTGACCCCCATTCTTATGACCAGTTATCTCACGCTGAACTCTGAGTTGACAATTATCTCACTAAATGGTGTCTTATTTTCTCCACAGTTGGTGACAAAGTTCCTGCAGACATTAGACTCACTTCTATCAAATCCACAACGCTAAGGGTGGACCAGTCCATTCTGACAGGTGGGATTTTGGCACACAGATTTGTTTATGTATTTTGCCGCAGAATAGTTTCAAGTGTGCTTTGCCATTGTTTGTGTACTCAGAAAAGCATGGCAAGATGATAGTTTTTCCCAGATTAACCATCTTTATCATATTTCCGCCTTGCTGATTGTATTGAACTTGTATTCATTTGAATGTGTTTTTTGTTTGAGTTGGATTATGGCTGATGAATGGCTCCAGGTTTGAGTCACCACTTAAAACAGTTATTGTTTAAACAAGTTTATGATTTGGCATTCTCACTGATTTAAGGTTTTAAGTTGAAATCATCAGCAGTGCTTGGTACAAAGTGGGAAGAGAGGATGGACTGTTAGATGAATGAATATACAGATCTGCGGACTTACAGAGAGACAGGGATATGAAAGATGGGTAAAGAGGGTTATGATAAGCTACTCTTGAAAACCTGTTTTTTCTCCATTGCCTTAATTGGTTGCATGGAAGAGGTATTTCAGTTGCTCTTCTCTGTGCGGAATGTACTCCACTGATTGCCCACAAGGCTTTGCGCCCCTTTGCGCTGCAGTCAGTAGCAGTAGTGTGCAAGTGTCTTTGATGTAGTGTTTCATAATTGGCAGGTCTGTTTAGTCAGCTGTGAAGTGCGTCTACACCCATCTTGTGCAAAATGTCAACCCGTCAACCACGTTGCTCTGTGGAAGTGCTGCGTTGCTTGATCTTTTTCATTCTTCTCCTTCAGGAGAATCTGTGTCTGTGATAAAGCACACTGACCCTGTGCCTGACCCCCGGGCGGTCAACCAGGACAAGAAGAACATGCTCTTTTGTGTGAGTCTCTAGAAAACCATTAAGCGCCTCTTTCCTCCCTTCCCTTTTCACCTTCTCTTTTCAGAAAGGGATCCTCTCATTACTGCTTAGCCAGATACCCTTTACCGGCCTGTGTTCTCCTCTTTCTCTCTCCTCTGTCACCCTCATATACTTCTTCCTTTGATTTTTATGGCAGGCCTATTCTGTCCTGTCCTCCAGCTGTCCTGTTCGTACCTTCAGCTGTCCTGTTCGTATCTAGGGTGAATTCAAATGGGCATTACAATTTATGAACAATAAAATAAAAGCATATGCTTAAATGTTGTACATTTATTTTATTTGAAAAAAAGTAAATCCACCTCAAAATGTTGCTCACTTACTCTGACTGAATATTAGAAATGGCTGAAGAGTGACCTAAGCTACGGAGCGTGGTATGGTCGTCAGTGCTCCAGTTCCTCTATCTTAGAAATGGCTGCTTCTGTGCAGCTTGTTGATGAGTGGAGTTGAATGGCAGAATAGCAAAAAGTGTAGAAACTAACAGGAGGGCCACAAACAGGCTCAATAATCTTACATCTTGGAAGGCGGAACTTGTTGTCCCTCGTCTCAGATGGATTATTGAAGATGACCACAGGGTTTTACTCCTATTAGTTGAAAAGTAACTAGTCCATTTCTTAATTTTTTATTTAACATGTAATTTTAGAAGTGTTAATTAGTGCTAGAGTATCCCCCGGTATGATCATAGCCCAATTTATACTTGTCTTCTAACCTAGTAGTGTAATGGTTCACCAAACCCATGGTTAGGTACTTGGTGGTTTTGTATTCAGTGGTGTAGGATGGAATGGAAAAGGTCTGGTTGGTTGCATTCATATACTTTGGACTAGAAATGCAGGTGGGGCAAATGGCTAACTAAAAATCCAACTATAATGCTTTTGCTGTCAACAAATATTCTTCCTGTGCGCATTGCAACCAGAATCAAGGTCCCCATACTAAAACAGCCTATTTCAAATACGTGTAGCATGACACCCCCCAATGCCAACGCCTCTACTCTCCTCCACAGGGCACAAATATAGCAGCGGGTAAGGCAATAGGCGTGGTGGTGGCCACAGGTGTCAGTACTGAGATTGGAAAGATCCGTGACGAGATGGCGGCCACTGAGCAAGAGCGAACGCCACTGCAACAGAAGCTGGATGAGTTCGGGGAGCAGCTGTCCAAGGTCATCTCGCTCATCTGCATCGCCGTGTGGCTCATCAACATCGGCCACTTCAGCGACCCCGTCCACGGAGGTTCCTGGATCCGCGGCGCCGTCTACTACTTCAAGATCGCCGTTGCCCTGGCCGTGGCCGCCATCCCCGAGGGTGAGGCTGCTTTGGAGAGTGAGGGAAGACCGTCGATACGTGGTGTGGGTATGGGTGGCCTCTTCATTACCTCCATCTTTTTACCAGGTCTGCCTGCCGTCATCACCACCTGCCTGGCCCTAGGAACTCGCCGGATGGCCAAGAAGAACGCCATCGTCCGCAGCCTGCCCTCTGTGGAGACCCTGGGCTGCACCTCCGTCATCTGCTCGGACAAGACCGGCACCCTCACCACCAACCAGATGTCTGTTTGCAGGGTGAGTCCTCCTCCCCAGAGCTCCATGGGAATATGGGTGGTGTGGTGGAGCAGGTTTCAGGAGGAGGAGGAAGGGCTGATGTTTTCTGTTGGGGTTATGTCAGACACTAGCCTGGTGTCTGTGCTACTTCTTAGAAACATGTTTACAGTGGTGGAGGCATGTAGGAAGATGACTGTGACAAAATGACACTCAGCCACTAAGCCCCTGAAGGCCTGCCAGTGAATATACAAATCCCCCCGCTGCTCAACGCAAAAGTCATGCAGCATCACCTCCTTACAGCTTTCATCTTAGCACAAGGTTTTAGCACTTCTCTGTACTGGCTGGGTGAGGCCCCGATGAGCTAAAAAACTACAGCGGGTTCTTTTAAATGACTGTACATTAAGTGAAGTTGTAGGGCTCTCTAAGCTCAACTTTACTAGCCTATGTTGCTTATGTAGCTGAATATCTGCTAAAGGAGCAGGCTGTGTTCTTGCTAACCTCTGATTTTGGCTTCAGAGAACGAGGAGAAAGAAAACCATAAGGAGTGGTCAGTCGTCTGACAGTGGATTTATCCCTAGTGTGTTGCGAAGTTTGAAAGGCAACCGTATAATGAAAGGCAACCATGGTTTCATTGAAATTGGAAAGTAGCGGCTATGAAATGTTCTTGTATTGACTGAATTATATTAGATTGATTGCATTTGCCCAACATTGTATACCTCCCTGGCCCTGTGAATATGGTGACCTTATGCGATACAGCCTCACTCCCCCCAGCATCTTTTCCCAATGGTCTCCACTGCTATTCTTGCTGGCTAGCGCGCTATACTGATCTGTATGCAGCAGTCTGTCACTTGCAGTAGTGTTGCATAACTGACCTTGTGTTTTAGATCTCTCCCTTGCTCTGAATTTGAGTGGTCTCTAATGCATCACAGAATGCAAGTCCACACAACACTGTGCAGCCTCTAACAGCACAATTTAACATGCCAACATCACAAGGTCTTAGAATGCAAGAGATAGGATTTGAGCAAGGGGAAGAAGTTACTAGTGTACTTTTGTGTTTTTCCTGTAGCAATATGGAGATTTGGAAAGCTCTAAAATTAGCCTGCTGGAGTAGAGGAATGTTATTTAAAGTGAATGTAGCTTCTTTTTTTTTTTTGCTGCATCCCTGACGTCATGACCCTTTTGAAGTCTGTACTGTGCTTAAGGAGAGAAGGGAGAGAACACTGGTTCATCCTTTTATTTAGATAATTCTCTGTATCCTGCCGCGCGCGCGTGTGTGTGTGTGTGCGCGTGCGTGCGTGCGTGTGTGTGTGTGTGGCCAGCTGTGGAGGAGATATGCTTAACCTCCTAGTCAAACTGTCACTGTTTCTCACACACATCCTTCCACTTTTTTCCCTCCATCATGCTTTGTTTAGATTTTTTCCTTTGCTTTCTGTCTCCTCTTATCCCTCTCTCTAGTTCCTGTCTCCTCACTGATTCTTTCCCTCCACTGGTCTACCTTCTTGCTGCTTTTTGTTCCTTATGGAGAATTAATGTACTGCTCTTCTGTCAGACTGTCTGGGTTCCCATAAATGTACTTAGAGGTGACATCCATGCATTCATCCCTGCATGGCGAGAAATGAGTTCCTCTTGTCTTCTATTATGTGAGATGACATCTTTTCCGGAGACCTTCAGTAATTGGTGTAAAGTGTGCTTGATCATTAGTGTGTTTGTTTCCAGGTGCTGTTGCAATTTATAGATTTAATTGATTTGTTATACGTTGTGCTCTATTTATTTTGTGATAGACCGGCGCCCCCTACAGGATAGTGCCAGTAAAATGGCATTTGTATTGACTTAATAGGCCTAGTCATTATGTTAAGGTCAATGGTTAGCCAGGATAACAACTTGACTAAAACTGTTGTTTTGGTCCAATCAGGTCTGGTGTAGACCGGGACATGTTTGTGTAGAGGTCATGTCGTCAGGATACGTTTTGGTCTGATAGTTCTTGGGTCCATCCTAGTTCCCATGAATAAAGGAATGAATTCATCAATATTGGGTGTATGTAGGTCTGATTTTCTTCAAGTCCATGGCAAACGTTATGAACATGCCGCTACTGTGTTATTTCAGGAGTTGCAGAGAACTTGCGGTTGTCTGTAAGTGGACGGATGTCCCTGTGTTTGTGTTCTAGATGTTCATTATTGACCAGGTGGAGGCAGACGGCTGCTCCCTGAAGGAGTTCACCATCACTGGCTCCACATACGCCCCTGAGGGACAAGTGTGAGTAGAAACACGCATGCATCGGATGGGGATCCCCAGAACCTCACATCATTTGATCATGATGCTTCCATACAATTATACATACATTTTTATTACAGTTAAATTGTCCTCCATATGCAGGGCTCCAGACTGACATTTGATCAAGTACCACTAACTTTGTAGGTTGGTGGCACCAGCCCAGGATTTGGTTACAGGCAACAAAGTGACCATTAAACAATAGAGCAAATGGGATTACTCTTTTTTAAGTGATTCAGCATGTTTTTCTAGTTCTATAGTTGTGGCATGAAACCTCGAAAAAGCTAGATGGTAGCTAGACTGAATTATGACTCATAGGATAGGAACCAAAGTGTTTGTGTTCCTTTTTTGTTTTATTGCATATGAATGGACACATTTAAACAAGGAATTTAAATAGGCTCTCTGATTCAAAACATACTGTTGAAAAAAACACTTTGATCTACGCTGGTAGCACTGTAGTTAACAATTCTTTGAACTAGTTCAGTGAGACTAAGTGGAATTTAGCAAATGTCAGCCAGCTACCTATCAATTTTGTGATCATTATTGTTTTTGGCAATGTCACTTAAAGCTTACTAGCATTACTTTCAGAGAGCAACACACAGGGCCGGTTTTCGTGAACACCAATTATCCCTAGTCCTGGATTTAAAAATCAGGAATACAGAAAACGGGGTTAAATATAAACAAGCAATGCGTTCTTAGAACAACAAACAACAATGATTGCAAGACCAAATCCCTGAGCTGTTGTCTTTTAAATCCAGATATCACGATGGTAAACCAGTGAAGACCTCCCAGTATGATGGCTTAGTGGAGATGGCCACCATCTGTGCCCTGTGTAACGACTCCTCCCTGGATTACAATGAGGTTTGTACACTTTACAACCAGCAGGAACCTACCAGTGAAGTTTGCAAAGTCTCTGCCGTCATCAGTACTTGAGTCAGTGAGTAAACTGATTTGTAGATGGTCAATGCTTCTATGCGTTTTGTTTGGTTTTTTTCAGACCAAAGGTGTGTATGAGAAGGTTGGCGAGGCCACAGAGACTGCCCTCACCTGCCTGGTGGAGAAGATGAATGTATTTGACACAAATGTCAAGGGCCTGTCCAAGATCGAGAGAGCCAACGCCTGTAACTCTGTAAGCCACAATCCACTTTGCTGTTTATCCCAACAAGATTCTTATTCTAAAGTGTTTTTGTTCCACAACTCACCCTATTCCCTTTATAGTGCACTACTTTTGACCCGAGCCTTATGGAACTTGAGTGGTCAAAGTAGTGCACTATATGCTATAAGTACGGTGGGGTCCTCTGCCTTCAGGTCTTTCAGCATCTTGTTAAGGATGTTTCCTCTGTATTCCAGGTGATCAAGCAGCTGATGAAGAAAGAGTTCACCCTGGAGTTCTCCAGGGACAGGAAGTCTATGTCTGTTTACTGCACCCCCAACAAGGCCCGCTCCTCCATTGGCAAGATGTTTGTCAAGGTAATAATGCTGATCAATCACGTTCCTGACATGCAAATGCTCCAATCACGCCATCAAGGAGTAGGACATTTTCTGAAAACGTATAGCTAGCACCATATTAACTCCAAGAGGCTTTATTTCCTGTACTCTGAGGCTTTCTCTGTCTTTGTTTCATCCGCCCAGGGAGCCCCAGAGGGAGTGATTGATCGGTGTACTCATGTGCGTGTGGGCGGGAGGAAGGTGCCTCTCACCCCAGGCATCAAGGACAAGGTGCTGTCCGTGATCAGGGAGTATGGAACAGGGCGCGACACCCTGCGCTGCTTAGCCCTGGCCACAAGGGACAACCCCATCGCCAAAGAAGACATGGTGCTGGAAGACTCCAACCGCTTCATTGAATATGAGGTGGGAAAACGGAGGTCTTAGTGAAGTAGCAGCGACAGGAATAGCCAACCATGTATTCAGAGAACTAATACCCTGTCAGACATGTTAAACACTGTGGCTTATTGAAAAGGAGAAATGTGATGAGCCTGTAAATAGTCCTATGTGTATATTTAAACAGTAAGGCACAGGGGGTGGTATATAGACTATAAGAGCTGATCTTAGGCATGACGCATCAGTGTTTTTGGCAATATACATCAAACCCCTGAGATGTTTTGTTGCTATTATAAACCGGTTACCAGCGCAATTACATAAATCACAATAAACAGTAAAAATGTATGTGATTCAATACCCAGGGTGTATACCACCTCATATATCATGGCTTTTAGCCAATCAGCATTCAGGAATTGAGCCACCTGGTTTATAATGGAACTTTCTCTTACCCCATGTGCCTCTAACCAGACGGACCTGACATTTGTGGGCTGCGTGGGCATGCTGGACCCCCCAAGAGCTGAGGTGGCCGCGTCCATCAAGCTGTGCCGCCTGGCGGGCATCCGGGTCATCATGATCACCGGCGACAACAAAGGCACGGCCGTGGCCATCTGCCGCCGCATCGGGATCTTCAGTGACAGCGATGATGTCTCCTCCATGGCTTTCACAGGACGTGAGTTCGACGACCTGTCGCCTGCTGCCCAGCGAGATGCGGTGGTCAAGGCCCGCTGCTTTGCCCGCGTAGAGCCGTCCCACAAGTCCAAGATAGTGGAGTTCCTGCAGTCCATGGATGAGATAACAGCCATGGTGAGACATTTCCCCCTTCAGTTTCTCTTAAATGAAACTCTGCCACGGATCTGCCTTTCATGTTTGGTAGGCCTTCAAAACGAGTCAGCGTTTGTGTTATTTCTGTGGTTAAACTGAAGTTCGAAGCGGTGGTTAACTCTTGCTTGTCCTTTCCCCGTGACCAGACTGGCGATGGAGTGAATGATGCCCCTGCTCTGAAGAAGGCAGAGATCGGCATCGCTATGGGTTCAGGCACAGCTGTTGCAAAGTCGGCCTCTGAGATGGTCCTGGCCGATGACAACTTCTCTACCATCGTGGCGGCTGTGGAGGAGGGCAGGGCCATCTACAACAACATGAAGCAGTTCATCCGCTACCTCATCTCCTCCAACGTGGGAGAGGTTGTCTGGTGAGGGTCGCAGCTTTGTCCCCTGTGACGCCCTATTTCCATTTGAAACACTCTCTGGTCAGTGGTGGTGCTCTATATCAGGAAGAGGGTTTAGTTTGGCATCTTCTCTCCTACATGAGAACATAAGTAAAAGGTCCTTATTTTCAGGCTAACATGCCTCCACCCCCTATTTTTCCCACCATTCCTGTAGCATCTTTCTGACGGCTGCTCTGGGCTTCCCAGAGGCTCTGATCCCCGTCCAGCTGTTATGGGTCAACCTGGTGACAGACGGCCTCCCTGCCACCGCCCTGGGCTTCAACCCCCCCGACCTGGACATCATGAACAAGGTCCCCCGCAATGCACGTGAGCCCCTGATCTCCGGGTGGCTGTTCTTCAGATACCTCGCCATTGGATGTGAGTGCGTTTCTGACGAGATTTTAAAAAAAAAAAATAATAAAAAAAACAGCAATCGGTAAAATAGCGCTTCCTTGTTTTTCTGTTAGTTTATGATACAACAGCCCAAACCAGTTCCTGGTACGGTCCTGTATGTTTTCTCTCCAAATCCAACACGCCCGATCCTAATGATTAGCTTAATGAAATGCTAAAACAATGTAGTTCCAACTGCTGTTGGAGATACCCTACAGGATGGCACTTGTCCATTGGAATGGCCTGGTTCAGGATGTCGTGTGAATCCTGTGCTCTACCTCTTCAGGTTATGTAGGTGCAGCCACGGTTGGTGCAGCTGCCTGGTGGTTTGTTGCTGCTGAGGATGGACCAAGGGTCACCTTTTACCAACTGGTAGGAGAATGCTCTCCTCTTTCTCTGGGGCTCTCCTGTTTCTCTGGGGCTCTCCTCTTTCTCTGGCGCTCCCATAACACTGTCATCTTCCCACAGAGCCACTTCCTGCAGTGTGGTCCTGAGAACCCAGAGTTTGAGGGTTTGGATTGTGAGCTGTTTGAGTCCCCCTACCCCATGACCATGGCCCTGTCTGTGCTAGTCACCATTGAGATGTGCAACGCCCTCAACAGGTCCGACTATGCCACTACATCTTTCGCATTCCCTGTCTTTAATCAACAGTTGCTTTAGACTTGTTGAGTAAGGTTGTGAAATGAATGAGTGTACATGGTTAAATGATGGGAGGTTAGGTCCCATATCTATGATCAGAGGCTTAACCCAGTTGTCTCCCTCTGCCCCTCAGCGTGTCAGAGAACCAGTCCCTGCTGCGGATGCCGCCCTGGGAGAACGTCTGGCTGCTGGGAGCCATCTGCCTCTCTATGTCCTTGCATTTCCTCATTCTCTACGTGGAGCCCCTGCCAGTGAGAATACCTGCAATATCAATTACCCTGAGAAAGTGAAATGCTTTCTAGAACATACTGAAGTCGTTGTTTCTTTAAGTGAAACGCTAGTGTAATGGATGAACTGGGGGCTGCAATGTTGGGAGCGGATTATAAATTATTCTCCTCACCCTGGTTGTCTTCTCTTTAACAGATTATCTTCCAGATCACCCCTCTAAACCTGACCCAGTGGCTGATGGTGCTGAAGCTCTCTCTCCCTGTCCTCCTGCTGGATGAGGTCTTAAAGTTAGCAGCCAGAAACTACATGGAGAACTATCCTGGTAAAGAGCTGGAGAAGCCCAGCAGCAAAGGTTGCTCCCTTTGTGCATGCATGGAGGGCATCTCCTGGCCGTTTGTGGCCCTCACCTTCCCCCTGGTGCTGTGGATCTACAGCACTGACACTAACATGGCAGACATGTTCTGGTCCTGACTGACTTGAGCACAACCCTCTCCCTCCAGCACAACTGTGTGTGTGTGTGTGTGTGTGTGTGTGTGTGTGTGTGTGTGTGTGTGTGTGTGTGTGTGTGTGTGTGTGTGTGTGTGTGTGTGTGTGTGTGTGTGTGTGTGTGTGTGTGTGTGTGTGTGTGTGTGTGTGTGTGTGTGTGTGTGTGTGTGTGTGTGTGTGTGTGTGTGTGTGGACATAGTGAGTGCTTGCGTGTCAGGGAGGACAGAGTTTAACACACAACCTAACAAATAATATAAAAATGTAACAATCAAAAATTCCTTCAGAGATTTTGTGAATGGAGAGGCTTTTGTGCGTGTGTCTGTTTGACCATCACTCCTGTAGCTCTGGACTATTTGCTGGTTCGAACAGAAAATACATTTTAAATTTTTTTTTTTATTGTTGATATTGCCTTTTAAATTTGTATTTTTAATGATTTGGGATTATAATTTTGTCTCAATTCCCTACAGAAATAGATTACTCCTTTTTGCGCATCCCTTTTCTTACGAGTATACAAATTAGATATTTAAATGCAGTCCATTGACCTGTACAGAGATTTAACACTATTTTATGCAACATTCTTTTTTTTTTTCTTCCTCCATCACTTTGTAAATTGTTGGAACAAATTGCAGGAGGAGGGGCTAAGACAGAACGTGTAGGGTTACCTTCTAATGTTTACCACTGTCTTCAGTATGAACGTAGAACTATCTCAGAGCAAATGGACAAGCACCGGATTGCAGGAGATGGGTATGACAAGGGTTTGTGATCTGTCATAGTGTGTGTGCATGCATCGTTAAAAACAAAAGTATCCTGAATATGGATCTGCATGTTTTTTGACTTAGCATGAACTTTACATGGTTTTTCATTTATAATTGAGTCATGTCTCCCCTACATCAATGTACAAATTACCTTCATAGATTATTTTTTTTAAAAAGATATCTCTTTGATTTGAAAAGCCAGTTTTTCTGCACTAGGCAGAGCACAGCTACCTCAATATGATCAATTTTGCTCATTTCTAGGGGCTTTCTCCTTACGCGGCTTTGTCTTTATCCAACATTTAGTCGATGTACAGTAGTAACTAGACGTGAGTTTGGCCCCCATTTCCTTGTGCAGAAAACAAAAAGAACAAATCAGCCCTCTAGTAACTGGTTTTAGGATATTCTGTCTTTTAACAAAATATATTGACTTGACTTCCATTAACTTTATTTGTATTGTAGGCCAGATGGATGGGTTTAAATGTTGCCATGTCTATGTGGCTCATGAACATGATTGAAAGGCGGAGACTACAAAAAATAAAACAAAACAAAATGTTTTCCAGTTGACTACTCCAACAATGATCTTGCGAAAAAATAATTACCCCAATGTTTTTATTTTTTATACTTCAAGAAAAATACACTCATGAATCCTTTGAATCAAAGTGTTTTTGTCTTTCTTTATCAGAACTGAGATAATGTATATGGATAATTTCTATGTACTGTGGTTTCTGTACATACGTGAAAATAGATGAATAGATGATGTACAGTGTCTTTGAATACTTCATGCTTATTGGACCCAACTTGGCTGGCAGAGTATGTTAACACAGAACTGATCTAGTATTTTTGTTAACTCTGGGGAGCTTACAAGTTTGAATAGTCCCAAGGAGTATAGTTCTAACAAGTCCATACCATCATGCTGGTACTATTGATTAAATAGCATTTTTTAAGCAATCCAATGTGGAAACATCTGTGTGAAGCATGTCTTTTGTTAGAGGCCTTGATTTGAGTGCACTGTGTGCTGTGTTCTTTAACAACTGTGCTTTCTCCTTCAATGCCTTCCACTGGCTTACCTTTTCACTAGTGAGTATTCCCTTCCTCACCCACACTCTTTAACATACCAAGCACTAAACACCCAACATTTTGGCAGATGTAGCTATACAATGTTGATCAACTGCAGGTATCAGCATTTTTTCTGTTGCCTTAAACAATTGCCTTTGCCTATCTAAGACCATTAAGATCAATACATTTCTGCGGTTCTTGTCAGTATGGGTTAGTTTTCTGTCTGGTGCTCATGCAGCTCTCTGCTGTCACTGCACCTTGATGACTGGGCCTGCAAGAAATGTCAGAAACTTGTCTGACCGGCAATCAATTCAGGATTGGCTTTTGATGGATGGCTGAGGTTATCTGACATCTGGGGGAAAAAACAATACTTGGCTACTGATACAGACTTGAGAATATTTCAGTAATTACAATGTTTTCTTTGTCACCATTTTTCTGATGTACCCGTGACCATTTCCCTGCACACCTACACTTGCACCTTAAGCTTAAGCACACAATCACATTTAGTGTTGTTCTGCATGGACAGTTGTTTCAGAAAGTAGTCAGACACTTTAAATTTCTCAAAATATTTTGCCCCCAATCTACAAACAATATTCCTTAATGAAAAAGTGAGAACATGTTTTTAGAAATGTATGCCAATTTAATAAAAATAAACTGAAATGTAATGTACTTAGGTTTTTAGACTCTTTATTCAGTACTTTGTAGAAGTGCTTTGGCAGCGATCACTGCTTTGAGTCTTCTTGGGCAGTTTCTCCAACTCTTTCTTGCCGATCCTCTCAAGCTCTTTCAGATTTGAAGAGGCGTCCTTCAGGTCTCCCCACAGATGTTCAATGGGGTTCAAGACCAGACTTTGGCTGGCCCAAGTCAAGGACACACACTCTTCCCGAAGCCGCTACTGTGGTCCTGGCTGTGTGCTTTGGGTCGTTGTGCTGAAAGATTAATCTTTGCCCCAATCCTTTTGCACTTTTGAGTTTTAAAGGACCCCTCTGTTCATCCTTCACTCAATCCTGACCAGTCTCCGAGTCCCTGCCGCTGAGAAGCATCCCTATAGCATGATGCTCCACCAAGACCGTGTATTTATGGTATTTGCCGAGTGATGAGCAGTACCTTGTTTTTGTCAGACAGCACTTGGCATTAAGGACTAATAGTTCAGTTTTCGTCTTGCCTTTAAATGCTGTTTAGCAAACTCCTGGAGGCATGTCAAATGCCACATACTCAGGAGTCAATACCATCTAGCAACTCTACCATAAAAGCCTAATTCACGTGCTGCAGAGATGGTTGTCTTTGTGACAGGTTCTCTCAACCCTGTAAAGAAACTCTGAAGCTCTGTTCTCTAGGAAACGTCTTTGTGGTTCCAAACTTCAATTTCAAAATGGTGGAGCCCACTGAGGTCCTGCAAACTTGAAATGCTTTAGCAAACTTCCCCAAGGCTTCACCTTGACATTTCTCAATCTCGAAGTTGTGTGGATAGTTCCTTGGACTTCAGGACATTGGTTTTTCCGCTTGCATTCACTGTGTATGCCTTTCTAAATAATGTCCAATCAACTGAATTTGCCACAGGTACACTCCAAGTTCTAGAGACAAAAGACGCATCTGAGCTCAATTTGGCAATAGCTCTGAATACTATAGCTCTGAAATGTTTTTTCATTGTGGGTAATTGTGTGGAGATTGGTAGCAATTTTTTTTATTAATACCTATAAATTCAGCCTATAACACAAAATAATGAGAAAGTGAATGGGTCTGAGTACTTCATGAATCCAATGTGTATTTACTACAGAGTATTGAACATTGTCATGGAAATACATTTAAAAATATACAACTATTTAAGATTGTTTGTGCCAATATGTTCTGCTCAACATATTTTCTCTTTCTCTACAGGTGAGGACTAAAACCTGCCATTCAATCTAGTCTAGTAGTATTTATACAGAGACTAGCTGTCCATTTCTTTGTTCTGGGTAGCACATCAAAACCCATACTGTAAATGTGACCTGTGCAGAAATGGGTACAATGCATTTACAGTATATTATCAATGTTATGAAAAAAGACCAAATACTAAGTAGAATGAGATTGTATCGTGGGAATATGTGTTTCTGGGGTGGGATTGTTCGGGGGGGGGGGTCTGTGTTTCTTATATTGTGGTAAGACTGGCTAGGGATTATGCTGTTTGAACTCTTATATGCCGGGGAAGCCTTCCATACCTCTGACATGCCACCAGGTTAACTATTATAGTTTTATACATGTACACACTAGTGCATGCCCTGCAGCTGTAAGTAGCCATGTAATTAATCTATATTTATATAATAATACAATAGTGTAGAATACTGCTTGACATTTCATGATAGATAATTTTACAGAGAAATACACTGTAGTATAACTTATACTATTAAAGGAGCTTTATGTAATATTTTTGATTGGGGCCACCACTCCTCTATTACTGTAAATATAATTACATGCAATAAATATTATATGTAGCTCCTTTAATTGTTTATTACTGATCAAAAATGTTTCCCAAAGACATTGTTTGGGAATTTGCACAAGACTGGGCCAGACACTGAGGTCTGAACTTCAACCACATAACCACTCAACTACTGACTGCGTTAGTTGTGAGAAACCAGGACTGAAGACTGACTCTGTTTTATCAGTGACTTGCAATATAGCCGTGTGTTCTATACCTGTTGGATAAAATTGTCCCTTTTTGGCTTTGCAATATAATGTAAATTATTGAAGCTGCAGTTAAACTGTGATGCGTATATATCTGCTGAGAGATGTTTTTTAACTCACCACCATGTTAAAACAGGAACATCTACATACGAATGATCATTATCTGTGCCCAATGATTGTAACATGCATCACTGAGATTGAGGTGTCAGTTAAATAAAGTTTTGAAACTGGTTATTGGGGTCTCTATCCTTATTTTAGCCTGAGAGTGCCAGTCTGTAGTGGAATACTGTTTCCTAATTTTGGCCCTGACCCTTTGACCACCCTAGGCCAATGTATGTATGGTTCTTGCATTTCATCTGATAGGGAAACCTGCACATGATTTTGGCATATAACATTACCTTTCCACTACAGCACTTCCGTGTTGAGGACTTTAATAAGCCTTTCAGTATCTGCTTCAGGTGAAAAGCCACATGGTGGCGGTGTGGTGTCAGGAATTCTTACGTGCCCACAAGAAAAGTATCACCTGTTTGGGAGCTTGGTTTCGAATTGGAACGTAGCAACACATCTTAAATAAGAAATAACGTTGTTTTATATTTGGAAACATTTAGTTGCGGTTCCACAATACATTGTTTCTACACTAGCGCGGTTGGGCAAGTTGGCTAAAACCAGTATTCCTACTGGCTAATACATTTTATTAACGTAACCCATTGGGGTCATGCTTTCCATATATCAAGCTAACTTTGGTTATTATAGTATGTAGTACATATATGATAAAAAAATGTTGATTAAGTAAAACGTTCTTTAGCATTGTATTAATTTTTGTTTCCGAAGTACTCAAAGGCGGACCTTGCCCCTAATAGACAGGCTATGCACGCTCTCCAAGACGAATGACAGGTATCTTTGTAGCTTTCTTTTGGCAGACTACAAATAGTAATAGTTTTTTACCTCCAGAGTCAAGAAAGACAACTGGCATGGTCATGGTCTGATTTTAAAATGGAGGATATTTATCAATGAAATGCATTATTAATAGGCTACCTGAGTTTTACGTGTATTTGAAAAAGAACACACGACATTTGTGGTTGGCCTTTAACATGCATATTAGGCTATAGTATTTTGAAGCGTTATTTTTTTCAATTAACTATGACTAAGAACATGTTGGTATTTTTAGCAACTTCCAGAGAGCAATTTGTGTTAATTGCCTTTCTCACGGACTGAATGACATTCACCGGGATTGGTTTTAGACCGGAGTTAATTTTTGTTTCACGTTTCACATTCGGGGTTTGCTCGTCAATAGCGCTCGCCAAGAAAGTCCTATAAAGGTGAGATTTATGTGAAATAAGATGAAAGTATAAAATAAGTTACACCCTTTAATTTTTAACAACATTTATTTTCTTTTAGCAGAGCCCAGAAGGACGCAATATGCTATTTTTGGGCGCGTCTACTGTTTAGGGAACGTCTTAAAAGTTTCAAACATTAAAAAAATCAAAACAACACGGTGGGATGTACATGTATGGTCCCAGATATATTAATAACAAAAAACTTATATCCAAAAATAAATTGCTGGGTCTCAGGAGGATACACGGTGGGATGTATTAAGATCAACCTGTACCAGAATGATGGGAAGAAAAAGTATGGAGAAGGCTTGGAACGGCTCTTGATCCAAAGCATACCACATCATCTGTAAAACACATGCATTCCAGACTTCAAGCTGTCATTGCTTGCAGGATTCTTGACAAAGTATTAAAAATGAACATTTTATTTATAATTGTTTGCAGTTCCTAAACGTTTCATACGATATTTTGGTTCAACCCCTTGAATTAAAGCTGAAAGTCTGTACTTCAATTGTGTCTCGGTTGTTTCATTTCAAATCCATCGTGGTGGTGTACAGAACCAAAATTATGAAAATTGTGTCAGTGTCCAAATATTTCCAGACCTAACTGTAGGATTGATCCATGTAAAATCAGGAAAATTCAAATTGGCAATTGTATTTGAGAGGAGAGGTTAACAAACACCCCAAACTTGTCTTTAGGTATATAGCCCATTTTTATAATGTACTATTTCAATTTTAAAAAGGATACATTATTGTAAAGTTGGAGAAATTGAAAATCTAATTGTTTTTGAAATATGTTGTGTATAAAATCAAGTCATTTTTAATTAAAGGTGAACCTGATTGAGGAGCTGTAAAGGAACATGTCATGTTTGTTTGTAAATCTCTAGCTCACATGGATTGGGATCTCCTACAAAAATAGCCATATAGCTGGATAAATTCATACGAAATCTGTGAAATATCAAATCTTTTGTGTGTACTCTGGACAAGGAAGGTCAGTGAGCAGAGTAATTATTTTGGCATATCTTATTTTGGCATATTTGACCTGGATAGGAATCTCTTAAAGGCATTTAATATACGTTGACTAAGTGATAAAGTTAGAATAGGTATGAAAATAAAAACAAGTAACTGGGAAAAAATAAGGGCTGTATGTCTAAGAGGAGGATAAAGGATAACAACACATTTGTCTGTAGATCTAAAGCTCATCTATAGTGAATAATTTTAAAATAAATTAAAGGATAAATGTATGCAAAATCAGTGAAATAAGAAATACAATTCTAATGGGTGTACTCTGGCCAAGGAAGGTCAGTGATGAAAGTACAACTGGTTTTAGAAATATACAGTACAGGCCAAAAGTTTGGACACACCTTCTCGTTCAATGCATTTCCTTTATTTTCATGACTATTTACATTGTAGATTCTCACTGAAGGCATCCAAACTATGAATGAACACATGTGGAATTATGTACTTAACAAAAAAGTGTGAAATAACTGAAAACATGTCTTATATTCTAATTTCTTCAAAGTAGCCACCCTTTGCTCTGATTACTGCTTTGCACATTCTTGGCATTCTCTTGATGAGCTTCAAGAGGTAGTCACCTGAAATGGTTTTCCAACAGTCTTGAAGGAGTTCCCAGAGATGCTTAGCACTTGTTGGCCCTTTTGCCTTCACTCTGCGATCCAGCTCACCCCAAACCATCTCGATTGGGTTCAGGTCCGGTGACTGTGGAGGCCAGGTCATCTGGCGCAGCACTCCATCACTCTCCTTCTTGGTCAAATAGCCCTTACACAGCCTGGAGGTGTGTTTGGGGTCATTGTCCTGTTGATAAATAAATGATGGTCCAACTAAACGCAAACTGGATGGGATGGCATGTCACTGCAGGATGCTGTGGTAGCCATGCTGGTTCAGTATGCCTTCAATTTTGAATAAATCCCCAACAGTGTCACCAGCAAAGCACCCCCACACCATCACACCTCCTCCTCCATGCTTCACGGTGGGAACCAGGCATGTAGAATCCATCCGTTCACCTTTTCTGCGTCGCACAAAGACACGGCGG
>JACXGI010005039.1:0-36864 GCA_016801175.1 Esox masquinongy | reverse complement strand
TTACTGGCCCTAAACACCGGCCGGCCTTGGTTTGTCCAGGTCATACAAACTACATAAGACCCATTTATCTCTGATTGCACCTATCCTGGACAGGGAGCGACATAGTATGGCGTATATGACATCCCCATGTGAATATGCATGTTTAACACTGGGAAAGTACTTTTGAGGGTTGACACTTTGGTGCTTGCCACTACAGAAATTTTTGAAATTCCTCCTATTTCCACACCTCTTGTTGGTCGACGTTCCAAACACTCACTGGATGTACGCAACAGAAAATGAACATGAGCTTGGCTTAACTTTCAGCGTAAGCTTAAAATAACACTCCCTTCTTGTACCCATAAGTCACATTCAGTAGCCTTGGGTAGAGTCTTATCTCTCCTCCCGTCTGTAATGTATTGTCCCCACAGGCGACATGGAGAGTCTTCCCAAGACGGACCCCTCCAATGATCACAGTCGGCCCCTGGAGATCGTGCCTCGTAGCGATGAGGAGAAGATGAAGGAGAGGGGTCAGTGGGGCAACAAGGTGGAGTTTGTCCTGTCTGTTGCCGGGGAGATCATAGGACTGGGCAATGTGTGGCGTTTCCCTTACCTGTGCTATAAGAACGGAGGAGGTGGGTATTAAAACTTGTGCTATAAGAACGGAGGAGGTTGTTAAAGACAGGGTGATCCCTCTCAACTAGTTGGGTCATATTATTGGTTGCTAATGTAATCCTTCAGACAACATAGTCTTTCAGCCTTATTGATTCTGGACAAGTCAGAACACATGTTAAATGGCACTTGAGCTTTTGTTTCTGTTCCACTTAGAAAGACCAGACTCATAAAACACATTGAAAATGTAGCCCAACAGTAAGCAAGTTGGCAAGATGAGAAAAGTCTAACGATCAAAACTAGTTTAGTTTCATTTTGTAAAATGTATTATATCCTGACCATTATCGAAGCGCTGATTTAAACACATTTTTAAACAGACCAAATTTCTTTGGGTATGAAAAGAGAATCCTTATCAATTAATATGTAACTGATCATTATTTTGAAATAATTTAATGTAACATATTGTGATTTCCTTCCACTAAGATTTCAATAGAAGTCACAAGGTCTTTGGAAATTTTACCTGGCAAAAGGTATGTCGGATGTTGGCTTTGATATCACCCAAATTGAAGTCTTTTAAGGTCCCTTTGGACATTGAGATTATAAAGTCCAGTCTTAAAACACCTGTCTCGGTGGTGGCAAGGCAGCTTCCTTGTTGACTAGATATCCACCGAACAGGCTGAATATCACAACTCTTGACGTTCAGTTTTTGTTATAATGACTCATTTTGGTTTGCAGGGTAGTCTTGGTCATCTGACATCACATCACAGTGGAGTTCCAATGCATACGTGGACACCTTGTTCACTTTTCTCATCCCCTCATTCCAACAGGTGCTTTCTTCATCCCCTACCTCATCTTCCTGTTCACCTGTGGAATCCCCGTGTTCTTCCTGGAGACAGCTCTGGGACAGTTCACCAGTGAGGGAGGCATCACCTGCTGGAGGAAAATCAGTCCACTGTTTGAAGGTGCTCCCTTTTCACATGTCTGTTGTACATAGAACAATGAACCGACAGGTGATGATGAGACAGGGTCAACTACATCCATGCCTGCTGTCTGTAGAAATAAGACAGGGTCAACTACATCCATGTCTGTAGAAATAAGACAGGGTCAACTACATCCATGTCTGTAGAAATAAGACAGGGTCAACTACATCCATGCCTACTGTCTGTAGAAATAAGACAGGGTCAGCTACATCCATGCCTGCTGCATGTCTGCATAACTGAATAAAATAAGATAGGAATTCAGAAAACGTTCTGAGAGCATGTGTTTGTAAATGTTCGTCCAACCAACTGCCAGTATGTAGTAGAAGGGGTTGAAGTAATGGTTGGCATGCGACCAACACTAGCTGGCTTTCATCATTCAGTTGGCCCCCAGAGAGGACAAAATGACTGTAGACTTTCAGAGAGGCTACCGGAGGGGAAACGAGAGCCGCACATTCAAAATCACTTTGAATGAAGTCATGGTTTTCTGGTGTGTGGTTGTATCCATGTGTGATGTTGTTTTCATCACCGACAGGCATTATCATAGCTGACCACCAACAGGCATTATCATAGCTGACTACTGACAGGCATTATCATAGCTGACCACCAACAGGCATTATCATAGCTGACCACTGACAGGCATTATCATAGCTGACCACTGACAGGCATTATCATAGCTGACTACAGTGTTCCGCTTTGTCCCTTGCTGCAGGAGTGGGCTACGCCACACAAGTCATCGTGGCTCTATTGAACTTCTATTACATCATTGTTCTGGCCTGGGCCATCTTCTACCTGTCCTTTTCCTTCACCTGGGACCTGCCCTGGGCCTCCTGCAACAACACATGGAACACAGGTCTGACCTCTGACATAAGCTCATTGGGCTATTCCCAATCCAATATGTTTCAAATTCTGTCTCAAGGGCAGAAGGAATGTGATTTGTTCAAAGTTCACCTGTTGCTTGTTCTAACTTTACCCAGCTCCCATCCGTGAACCTATAAGCATTACCTCAACTTAACCAATCATATTTCTTATCTGAACATTCACATTGTTTCTGCCCTCCAGGCAGAGCTATATTCAGAAAACGCAATTGAATAAGGAAAGCTGTAGTCTGCCATCATTTACGGACAGAGGCTGAGCTCAAATATACACAACTAAGCTACTTTGTCCAATGTAGCCTTTTGTATCGGTACAATACCACTGGGTTCCCTAGAGAAACCTTAGAGCCTTTGTCCTCATACAGCTCACCTCACTGAATGTGAACGGGATGTGCAAACTTAACGTGCATCTCTGTTCTCAAGAATCCTGCATGGAGTTCCAGAGGAGGAACGACTCTTTCAATCAGCCACGTCTGAACGCCACGTCTCCTGTCATTGAGTTCTGGGAGTAAGTCCTAAGTGCTTTGAGTCTTATGTTTCTCCATCTTCTTAAAGAGCCTGGGTGGCCTGCTGTTTATTTCCCAGCCAACTGGCCGTTGTCATGCCAACTGTCGTAGCCCTACTGAATACAAAAACAGTCCGGCTTGAGGGCTGAATGGAAGGGTTATGATGTCCGGACAAATATTATACGCAATATGACTCTCTAATGGTCTCTAAAGGTTTAACAGGCGGCATCACATGACATGCCAGTTTACATGACCTGGTCTGTGATGTTTATCTATAATATTAGAGCTTAGAAATCAAATGTGATATTCATCTCGTATTTGTCTTTGTGTGTGTGTGTGTGTGTGTGTGTAGGCGGAGGGTTCTGCGTATCTCCTCTGGCATAGATCATATAGGTTCTCTCAACTGGGATCTGGTACTGTGTCTTGCCATAGCCTGGGTCATGGTCTACTTCTGTATCTGGAAGGGAGTCAAGTCAACTGGCAAGGTAAAGAACTCTGCTCTGCTCAACATTCCTTCTCTGAGCCTTCACCTCTTTGGTCCCTATAGATATATTTTCTAGTGAAAAAATTCCCATAATGTGTCACACATCACATATATTCGGAAACTTTGATAGGCATCACACAATAAAGACTCATACTTATTTTCATTGTCCGTGGGGAGGCTGGTAGCTTAGTGTTTATAACATCTTGCCAATAACCAGTATGTTGCTAGACTGAATCCCCATTCAGCCAAGGGAGACAATCTGTCTTTCTGTCGTCTGGTACAGTGGTTAACCAAAATTGCTCCCAGGCCGTTTCTGTAATGAGGTTGTGTTCTATGTCAATTTACCTGGTAAAAGGTAAAGGTCAAAAACTGAAATAAATGAGTAAATCTGCAGCTGAAGTAATAATGCAGTAGCATTCTCCCGGTAACAGTTGGTTTATATGTATTTGGTTAACAAATATTGTAGAAAAACAAATTTATATTTTGGGTTCTCACATCTAAACCAAGCTCATTAACAATTCATAAAAGTATTTTTCAACCTATAGACCCTTTTTGTGTTAGTAAACAGTGATGACGTCACGTTTGTGGGTAGAGCCGAACTGGTGGCTGAAAGTGACAGTAACCTCTTTACAACATATAGGAATATGGATCATCCGGATGCCTTCTCCAATTATTTTGTCAAGAAAATGTCATGTAACAGATATAATGTTACGGTATACCCCATTCATTCATTAAATGCTTGCCGAAATACTGAGTGATGTAAGCTAAACTGTCGAGGTATGAGCAATTTGGTTTGTTTGCATGCTAATTCTTCTTACACGCTAGCTAATGTTGCTAACGTATGTCGATGGTGTTTACCATTGTGAAATACTCTACTGAGAATGCCAGCTTTGTGGTTGCTGCTGTTACTAATTTATTGTTATTATTATAACTACATCATTGATTTTGCCTGTGTGTGATAGACAGTGGACAAAACGTTGCCTGATATGAAATGAGCACTGCAGAGACGAGCATTCCTGAAGATTTAATCAGTCCAGTCTGTGTGTTTAATGGCTTGCAACCATAAATGTCTGCATTTAGCTTCAAAGGGTGGCTTCGACAACAGTATTCTATAAAACTGAAGGCCATCTTTTTTTGCATTCCTATTCTGACATCCAACGGCACAACAAGACATATATTGCCGGACCGCGTAAGTGGAGCCGGTCAAGAAGAGCAAATGCAACTGACTGACTGAGCGACCGACCGACCGACCCGACCCAACCATTGCTAAATAGCATAGTGGCTAGAGACGCGGACCTGCAACCATTTGGTCCTAAATTCAAATCTCGTTACAGTCAAAGCAAATTATGCATTAGGATTTGTTCCGGATAGATAAAAATTTCGCTGGCAAAAAAACCTTCAGTAGCTGCATTTATAGTAAGCCCAAAATAAAACTGTTCACGTGTATATTGCGACTATTTTTGGTGAATTTTCGAAGTACGCATCCGTGCATGCTTTTTGGGTCAGGATAGACAAAAACTTTGCTGGCTACAACCTTCAGTAGCTACAAGGCTTGGTATTTTGTCATTTTAGGGGCAAGGTCATTTGGCCTTCGGTGTCACAAAAATGTTTATGGCACAAAGGCCACATTGCCAGGGCACAAAGGCCATTGAGTGAAATAGGAGGTTTTGGAGCTTACAAATAAACAACTTAAATTGCTGATAAGAAAAAAAAACATGCATGACATAAAAACATACATTATTCACTTTTTTAATATAATTATTTTGAATAATAACTTATTATAACTGATATGGCTGATATAAAACATCTGATTCATAACTGACATTTGATTCATAACTTATTATAACTGATATGGCTGATTTAAACATCTGATTCATAACTGACATTTGATTCATAACTTATTATAACTGATATGGCTGATGTAAAACATCTGATTCATAACTGACATTTGATTCATAACTTATTATAACTGATGTGGCTGATATAAAACATTTAAATCAGCCATGGCCATCGTGGCCGTGGTGAAATTCCTACGCTGGTAACTACATTATAGTAAGCCTAAAATAAAACTGTTTATATTGTGATTATTTCTGGTGGATTTTCGAAGTACACATCTGTGCATGATTTTTGGGGTAAAATAGGCTAGATAAAAAACCCTAGGGCAATAAAAGAGTAGGGATTCCACGATTCTCTCGTCTTTTCACTTGACGACAAAGTCAGTTATCGTCACCTATATTGATAGTTATTGCATCAATGTCATTCACGAATGAAAGAAAAACAAACATTTTTGCGCCATGAAATAGATTTGGCTGTGTTAGGTTCATATTCAGTCTCGCTAGCAATTGCTCAGATCTTATGACTATTCCAAGTAGTAAGTTAGATACTAGTCTATTACTGGTTAATAAGCTGTTAAAACGGCCAGTGGCAAAAGCCTTACATTTCATAGATGCTATTTGTGGTGGAGGTAAACTTAATAAGAAACGTTAGTCAGTTTAACACAATGCTTAATGGCGTGTAGCAAGATATTGAAACTTGGCGCGATGTTAATGTGTGACAAAATGATGTAATGTTGAGATGCTATACCGAGACGGGGCAAACGTGTAGCACCCTGGTGTAGTGGTATAAGATACAACCACTCATTTGAGGCACCTGGGTTCGAATCCAGTGAGGGAAACTTTGTTTATTACTTTCAATTGCGGACCAGCTGAACAAAGCTTGCCTGGTTCCTTTTCTGGTTTCCTTTAGTCCGAAGATCTTGCCCGTTTCCCTACACTTGTTCCTGCAGTTTTCTGCCACCACCAAACTTCAGTGACGTAACTGTGATGGCCACTCCAAATGGGTCTATACCTTTATACAACCATACAACTACATATTGCCCCTTTAAAGTAGATGGTGCCTTACATTAAAGAAAAAAAGTATACTGTAGTTCATTTATCAGACAGCCTTGAAACAACGATTATTACCAGTTGCTCATGATCAGGTAACTTTACATTTTCTAGGGGCTCAGTCAAACCTGCATTGCAGTATTTTAGTAACTGCACTTTTCACATTATCAAATTCACTCACAAAAAGATCATCAGAAACACAGGTTAGGGCAATGACAAGAAACAGGTGTCCGTACTCCAATTGAGGGAGTGTTGGATCTCACTCACACAGCAGCTTGCCGTACCCGGATGTGACAAGTGGGATAGCGACAGTTTAGACAGCACCCTAACCCAAGCTGGTTTAGCCCAGCAAAGAGCTGGTTCCATGAACAGAACCCCGGGGTCAAGTCCATGTATGTATGTGATGCACTGGAAACAGGGCATGTCACCTTCTTGGGACATCAGGTGGACATGACCTTTGTAGTAACAAACAAGCAAGTTTATTTATATAGCACAATTCATACATAGAAGCAATTCAATGTGCTTTACAAAGAAAAAGAAAAAATATAACAATGCAGTAGCATAAAAACAAATACTCAAATGAAAACATCAAAACAACATCATAATAATACAAAAACGGCTGCATTTGGGTGCAAAGTCACTTCGGAATCAGCAGTGACAAGTAATGTGCAAAGGTCTCCCACTGAAAAGTAAAGCAGGCCACTGATCATTTTCTAGTGATGCTTAAAGAGCCACATAGGCCTTCCTAAACTGTTCCTAAAGCCGACAGACTTGATTCAGTTGTCCAACAATGGCAATTGTAAAAGTGCTTTGTGACACACAGCACATTCCCTCTCGTAAGTCTGCACAACAGGGATAAAGGTGAAGGTGTTGAAGTGACATTCCAGCTTGTGGAAAACATCCGCATCCGTAACAGTCCTATAGTGAACAATGGCTATCATTAACACCATCAGCAGGCGGAGGCAGTTGCGAATACCCACTATAGCCCACAGCTAAACTGGGCCAGGGCAAAGTGAAACCCATGCATGGAAACAAATGGGCTGTTCCGTGTCCGTTCAATTCGAAACCAAGGTACAGAATCTGCTATGATTGAGTCAGGCAGCTCTTCTCCGAGAGACAAGGACTGAAGTGTTCCCTGAAACCAGGCCACTTGACTTTGCTACCATCCAGGTAGGACAAAACCCTGAGCCCCTGCAACTTATTGGTTCCAACGCTGTTATTATCCCCCAAATGTAGGTAATCCCATTTAGTAACCACACGTCACCAATACCAACGTCCAGGGCTACAATGCATATGCATGTCAACAGGCTGCCAGACCCATGAAAGTCCCTCCTTGCGTGATGATTGAATCCGCTGTGCATGCGGTGAGAATGCCTAACCCTGTATGGGTCTTAAAGAAGTGAGTCATAAGTATTTACTCACAGGTAAAGACTTTACAGAACTAGAAGTATATGGGCACGCGATGAATGTTGTAAATAAAGACACTGCAAAGCTCATTGCAATGGCGGATTTGAATCAATCCCACCCCTAAGATTCTAACGTCTCTGCAGTCATCATCCATTGAGAGAACGCCTTCATTGAAATCAATGAGAGCTGCTATACTGCCGGTATTGTGTCATGTACAATGGCACCGGTCCAAGATTAAGAATCACTAAGGTTCAATTGGCAATGGATGACGCACACGTTCAATCTTTGGAATTTAAATAATTACAGAAATATTTTGGTTGGTTGACGGTGTAGCAGGTAGAAAGTCACATTGCCATAAAGCTGACAACACAAAGGAACCATTATTTCAAAGTTGTTTAACACCTTTGGTCCAAGTATTGATCCTTTACAAGCCCAGCAGATAACTTGATATCTCATGTGAATGGAGACTATTCATTGAATATGTTGCTACATGTCCAGGTTTACTCATTGGGTTGTAGAATGCTATGATATATGTTGCTATGAACTTTAGCAACATGTATGAACTATAGCAACATGACTGTGGTGTAGCAACATGAACAGGAAATAAATACACTGCAAATATATATAACAATATAACTCTAAGCCATTCCACCTTCCAGGTGGTGTATTTCACAGCTACCTTCCCCTACATCATGCTGTCTATCCTGCTGATAAGAGGTGTCACCCTTCCTGGAGCTTTCATAGGAATCCAGTTTTACCTCTACCCAGATCTGGGACGCCTGTCAGACCCACAGGTACACAAACACACACATGATTGTTTTTCTATCCTTGTGGGGATCTGATGTCCAACCCTATCCCAGAAATCCATGTTCGTTTACCCAAAGCCCTAAACATAACATTTACCCTGACCTTATTAACCTAACACTAACCTTAACCTCAATGACATTAACCTTTATGTCTAAACTTAACCAAGCATAATGCTTAGTCCTAGCCCTGAACTGAAAGTCACAGTTTACCTGACAAAAAAAATGTGGGGTCAGATTTTTCAAGCTTTACTGTATATTTGTAGACACACACATTGTAGATAGACACACACATTGTTTTGGCCAGAGCCCTATTGGCCTAGACAGAAGTATTCCTGGCTACCAGTGAGCTAACTGAAACGTTGCTTCAGCGAGATTTAGTCAAACAGGGAGAACAAAAGGGAACCCTCATTGAAATTGGAACTGCGACTTGCTGGTTGTTTACAGAGTCCGTGGTGGAAAAGTACCACGCTTGGCGCTGGGAACCATGGACAACCAGCATGCCAGTTTGACATTGTCAGGGTGAAGGTGGGTTAGGACTGAAATGGGAACCGGAGATCTGTAGATATGCATGGCGGCAATGGTGGCTTCTCACAGTAGGAGAGTGAGGATTTACCACAGAGTAAGGATTGTGTAGGTCATATGCATCCCCAATTTTCTGTTGTATGTCTTATAGTGATGTGATTAATAGAACTGTGAGAGAGGGGTGCTCTCTAGCTGCTCTGCATTGCGACCCAGGTTCTTACCATGGTCGCAGGACACTGACCTTGTCTGGGAGTCCCAAAAAGGGTGGCACAAATTGGCTCTTCACCACTCGGGTTGGTGGGATAGAAGGTCGGACAGCAGACAGCTTGATACATCATGCTCCAGCAACTCCTTGTCGTTGGTCGGGCGCATACAAGCTAATTGTGATTGTTAGCCAGACGAACGCTCTCCTCTGAGCACTTTGGTTCTGACTTACATCCTGTTTGTGCGAGCATTGTCATAGGTAACAGCTTGGCAAGATGTGCTTCGACAACCCCAAGCCCTGTTAGTGGGGGCCCTGTCTCTGAGAAGGGGCAAGACCATAATTGTGGAGCAGTCATTGCCAAATTCGGAGAAAAAGGGGTAAACATTTATTTACCCAACTTTTCTCTTCTCCCACATTTTGTGATGTCCAATTTGCGATTGATGTCCCTTGCCTCATTGCAACAACTCCACAGCAGGTTGTGCAGAGTCAAAGTTCAAGTCCTCCGATACACAGCTTGCCAAGCCTGGAGCAATGCCATGGTTTCGCCCATTAAAATGAAAAGGCATTGGTACAGTTTCTCCTTCTTTCTAGGTATGGATGGATGCAGGGACTCAGATCTTCTTCTCTTATGCCATCTGTCTGGGGTGTCTGACTGCTCTGGGAAGCTACAATAAGTACAACAACAACTGCTACAGGTCAGACCTCACCACAGAAAAGTGAAAGACAAGTACCTACAACTCTTACTTAAACAATTGGCATCCAACCGTAAGAAGATTTCTGTGTCATAACACTGAGATTGATACAGGATCTTTTGGTTTTACACCCTAATAATTTAACCTAGTTAACCCAATAACAATAAATCAGAACCATTTGTTCTTTATCTTTGTATATATATTAATACAGCCCATTTGAAAATATGGCATTGATTTCCTTTGCAAGTGGTTATGATTTACTGTGACATTCAGTATATCTGTTATGGGTGGTCACTCTGTGTGCCTGACCAGTGTCTCTCTGGGGTTACAGAGATTGTTTAGCATTATGCTTCCTGAACAGCGGGACCAGCTTCGTGGCAGGCTTTGCCATCTTCTCCATTCTGGGCTTCATGTCCTATGAGCAGAACGTGCCCATTTCAGAAGTGGCAGAATCTGGTTGGTAGTCCTCACACACTGTTCATCTGGACCTCCATTATTTTTATTTACATCAGAAGTGCTTTTTATAGATATCCAGCCTAAAACCCCAAATAGTTCCAAAAAGGTCGTAAGAGTAAGTCAAATTGTTCATCAACATATTCAAACGCCTATTTTCCTCATAAAAGAGCATGCAGAATAATAACAGTGGGTATAATGAGGAAGTGCAAAAGAGTAAAATGTCAGTTTGCTTTTCCTTGGTGTTAAGAGGATGCAAACAGTAGCAATGCAAACAGATGGGCTGTGGCCAGCCACAACAAAATAGTCTTTTGGCAGAATCTAGATCAGAATATAGACCAGGTTGACTTTGGAAAGGGACAGCTAGGAATCATCAGGCCAGATAGTCCTGAGGTGTGGCCCTAGCGCTCAGGTCCTCCTAAGATCCAACAGGAGACCTTAGAAGACGATTAATTACAATAGAGAGGAAAACCTTACCTTAATTATCTGACGCCATGGCAATATCTACACTTCTTGTATGTACTTTTGCTGTCAAACTTAAACATTTAATGTTGAACATCAATATTATTGTCAGTTTTCTTAACCTCATCTCGTAGTTTGTTAAACTGTTGTGATATCTGCATTCTGTTACGTAAGTCAACTTTCAAGGTTTAATTCTCTGAATGATGACCTGGTACTTTCAGGATGCAGTCAGGTGGAGATTTGCTACAGTACATGTTACAATGTGGATCCAAAGTCCTGCTTCTGGCATGGTTATGTCTGTTATGACATGATAGGACTGTTCTATGACCTGATCTATAACCTGTCATTACCCCCTTTGTCCCAGGTCCTGGTCTGGCCTTTATAGCGTACCCCCGCGCAGTGTCCATGATGCCATTCTCTCCTCTCTGGGCTGTATTCTTCTTCATCATGATCGTCTTTCTGGGACTGGACAGCCAGGTGAGGCAAAAACAGCTCTGTCTCTCTCTCTCTCTCTCTCTTTCTCCTTCTCTCCTTCTGCCTCTGTTTCTCACCCTTTCTATATTTTGCAAACACAAACACTGCCCTAAGAATGTCCCTTATTTAATCAGCCTGCCACGTGTCCTCTCCCCTGCTGTAGTTCGTGTGTGTAGAGAGTCTGGTGACGGCCATGGTGGACATGTACCCTAAAACGTTTCGTCGCAAGAACCGCAGAGAGCTCTTCATCCTGGCAGTGGCAGTCTTCTCCTTCCTCATGGGTCTGATCATGCTGACAGAGGTAGGCCACATTCCACATTTTTCCTGGTCCAGGAGGGCTGAAAATCATGTCCAATTCACATGTACAAATAGGTAAAAACAGCATAGGAGAATAAGATCGGTATTGCATAGCTCATTTAGCAAACTTTCAGTCTTTGCATGAAGTAAAAACAGATAGTAGAGCATATACCAGAGAGGTTAAAGGTAATGCACAGAATGGATATTCGCCAGAAATAGCTCTACTGTATGTGTTCCAGCATCTCCATATTCATTTACATGTGGCCTTGGAGGTTTATGGAATTACGAAACAAAGCTGCCATAACGTATCACATCTCTCTCTAGGGAGGCATGTACGTCTTCCAGCTCTTTGACTACTATGCTGCCAGCGGGATGTGTCTGCTCTTTGTGGCTGTCTTCGAGAGTGTTTGCATTGCTTGGATTTATGGTAAGTGTTCTACCAAGTTATGTGGGAATGAGTGGAGTCTGACATTAGCATGGGAGTATTTTAATTGACAGTGTAAGCACTACTCATCCATCTTCTGCCCTCCAGCATTGGTCTGCTCCCCACAGAAATTACATTTTTCTGGTTGCAATACAAGTAACTGAATGTAATGTTTTTGAACACTTTTTGACGAGACTGTCCTTGTAGCTTACTTGGTAAGACCATAGTAACGCCAGGGTGGTGGGTTCAATTACCACTGGAGGCCATACTGGAAATGTATGAACTTACTACTGTACATTGCTCTGGATGAAAGGTGTCTACTAAATTACTTATATGTAACGTAGGTGATAGTTACTACTTTGAGCTACTTCTTCGACCAGTTATGTGTTGCAAATGAGTATTGCTACTTAATATATATTGTCGCATTATCACGTTAGCTTCACAAAAGATTACATTAAATTCCTGTGTTTTATCATAAAGATCCTATCTGATTCTTCTCTTTCCTACCTTTAGGTGCTGATCGTTTCTATGACAACATTGAGGACATGATTGGCTACCGTCCTGGCCCTATTATCAAATACTGCTGGATGTTTTTCACTCCTGCTACCTGCTTAGTGAGTCTCTTTTCCACAGAAAAACAGAGACATCTAGTGGCCACAAGCCTGTTATAGCATGAGCTCCATGTATTTTAGGGCAACTTGATTGTGTGTAAGTTTGCACACAAGATCCAAGCGAGATATGGCATCTGCATTTAATCCAACTCCTTCGAATTGGTTAGGTGCGCTAACAGACGCCATAAGACTAAGAGGATCAAAATATATAGCGATCGACGATAGTGATGCTTTCATTCCACCTGTGACTAAGCCGAGTAGTCCATTGCCTAAGAAGCGCCCTCTGGTGGTTACTATTTAAAAAACATTAGACGTTGCACATTTAGTAGTAATGGTTAAAAAATAGAAAACGATGTTAATGAAAATCAGTCAGTTTTTTAATCATTGAGAAAGAAAAATATATATATCAGCCTAGGACTTGAAATCAGTAGCTAACTATAAAGAAATATCAAGTCCTTTGAAGTCGGTACGGTTCCACAAACAATCAGGACGTAAGCTAGCTTGAGAAAATTGCTAGCGTGAAACAGCTCACGTTAGCTAGGTTTCCATGAACTTGGCGGAACTTTTGTTGATATTTGTAAATGTGACAATTGCCTACCACGGTTGGTTTCCACAGACCGGTCATTTGTAACTGGACGTGTGAGTCGCGTCACACAAAAAACACCAAATGTACAAAAAAGGGGTTGAAGTGTTTCGATTACCCAAAAAATGATATCCTAATCATTCTCATTATCGCCATGGTAACATCATGTGTTCATTAACCCTTTAATTAATTAATGGAAAATGCTTTACAATTTGATATGTAATAATCCAGTGTACTTCAAAGAGGTTCAAAAGGCACTCATCTCATTGAACAACCTAACTGATTGCCTTTATCTTTATCTACAGGGTACATTTGCTTTCTCTTTGATCAAGTACACCCCCTTAAAGTACAACAATGAGTATGTGTACCCCTGGTGGGGATATGGTCTGGGCTGGCTCCTGGCCCTGTCCTCTATGCTCTGTGTTCCACTCTGGGTGGTCATCAAAATGTGGTCTGAGGAAGGCACTCTGAAAGAAGTAAGTAATCCCCCCATACACACATTTGTTTTTCATTCCTTGTGGGGACCTTAGACCTAACCCTGACCCAGAAATCAATGTTTCCTATTCCTTAGACCTAACCCTTAACCTGACTATAACCATATCCTTACCTAAACCTAACCTAAAATACCTAGCTTTATGCCCAAACATACCTGCCATAATGCCTTACCCTAAGCCTAGCTGGCAAAGCCTGAAGCTGAAAGTAACCCCAATTCTAATACTATGCCAAAGTGTTTCCCTAAACCTAACCCCTCAGTCAGAGACTGCATTTTCTCTGATATGAACTGGACAAAAACACAAATGTTCAGGTTTTTCGAAGTACATATAAATGTGAATCACACACACACACACACACACACACACACACACCCCGATACGGAGGCACATAACACAGTTTTTTCACACTTTACCCTAGATTCTGGTTGATATTGTCATAAATCTGTCATGATGGATGATATACCAATCTTGTTTTGTTTTTCTCCTCTGTTCTGTAGCGCTTTACAATCCTGACCACACCATCCACTGACCTACCTAAAACCAAGAAGGAACAGGAGAAGCTGTTGGCCATCTTTGCGGCCGATGGGGACAGTCTCAGTCAGAGACACCCTCCCACCAAGGAAGGCTACTTCCCTGTCAATGAGAAGGAGTCCAACTGCTAAAGCTGGGAACATGGATCCAAGACTTCTGAGGTCCCTTGTCCATGCCCTCGACATGGCCTCGGTCCTGTCCCAAACCTCTCATCAAAGATACCTCATAACTGCACAACTGCGGCCGAATGAGCCCAGATGCAGAGACGCTGGTGCTGCTGTCCCTTAGCTCTCCTTTCTCTTTCAGAGAGAATATGGCGTACTGCTTCAGGTCCTGACCATATACGTACATATGTTTACACACGATGCTTCTTGCTCCCTGCAATCTACACTTCCATTCGCGGGAGAGTCTGTCTCCACTTTTGCCTTACTGTTGCCTTATCAAGCAAGAACTCTAGCCGGGTTTTACTGATTCCGTTCACCAATGGCTAAAGTTAAGCAGACATTGAAATGGTGGGATTCAGTGATTTGTTACATGTCCACGGTGGTTGAGACTTGAGAATGTCTGATGATTTCAACTGCTTTCTAAGGAAGCATTTTTTTTATTGTTTCATGGACGTCTCTGACGTTAAGCTTGGCACGTGTACACACTTTGCTGTGTTGGGTCATTATGTTGAACTTGCTGCAGTCTTATGAGTTTAATGCTGGGCTGGAGTTTGACTTGGGCTGGAGCTCACCGGAATTCAAGAACCACCAACTCACATTTTCTATTGCTTGAGCTCCTGTTCTTTTCATAGAATATTAACTCAAAGGTTTTGTGGTGACCTTGCACATAAATCCTCTTAACAGGACCAGCACACAAAATGAGTAATGGCACCTACGTCAAGCACTGGTTGAATGTAATCATTCTAAACATATATCCGCATGATAACTAAAAGCCTCATGGCTTTGTTGATACCAGCTTCAAAGCTGTACAGAATACAATGACCATTTACATTTTCCTTTAGAATGCTATTGTATGGGATGCCAAATTCAAATACTGGCATTTTACTGAAAACCCATATAGTTTGTTATACATATTTATGTCACTAAACTTGCGTCATAAAGAAATAATGTTTTTCTGTCTCTGGTAATGACCTGTAAGAGATTGAATAGGCTTTGCTAGCCTGCGGATGTTGCTGTGAGAGTAGGATGGAGTCCAACTTTGTGTATTGCTTTAGATTGAAAAGCATACTTGGACAAACAGTGTAATCATTGTGTATTAGCATTATAATCCTAGTTTTATATTATATGATAATATGTTCAAGTATTTTAAAATGCTCTCCTTGGCTTGATTTTTAAAACTGTATATAATCATACAGTATATATTTCTAAACTGTATACCAAGTCCAAAATGTGATACAATATTTGATAAACATAGTTTAAAACTAGTGAAAGTATGGATTGTATTCAAAATATTTTGTTGTACGTAATATGCATTGGAAATCATTGTACAGTATAGTTTCTAGAATAGTACACAGCTTTAGGGAAATAAACGTGAGAAATCAGAGAGAAAAACTTGTCTGGGAATTATGAACTTGAGTTTCATTCCTTTTACATTATAATGAATACATCAAATGAAATCTATCAGATGTATTTTCTTTTCTTGTAGTGTTGTCTGTTTTTTAATTTGTTATACTGTATCAATATCTATGCCATAGCACACAATAACAACTTAGAAAAGCATAAGCTCTTAAACTTCCTATGTGTTTCTCAATATTGCAAAGTCTTGTTTATTTAAGTGTAATGCTGAACTATCACGTTTTATTACAACTGACATTATAAGATCAAAAGGTGTAGCCTGTGTTTTAAAACAAATGTAATGTAATTTTTCCATAGATGTATAGAGGAGTCAAATCAGATTATACACGTTTTTGCCTGGATTTTATTAAGAGCAAAGTAGTTAAGGAGTTGGGCTTCGTACACATGTTCATCACTTTTATAACCTGGTTGGAGACTTCAACAATAGTCATCAGGAGGGATAGGCCAATAAACTTTACAAAAGAAGAAAACGGTGAACTTCAAATTGGCCTCATGGTGTTGCCGGCGACGGTAAAGAAAAGACAATTGTGAATTTGATAATGAGACACCTTTTTTTTTTTTTAGACAAGGCTCAACTGAATTCTCATCTGTGGATCTGTTCAAATGTAATTTCTGTTCCAGCATAGGCAGCACTATTGAAGCTATTGCAAGTTGTCGATGTCTGTACAATTCAGTGGCTCATCTCTGGTGACCATGTTGGACTTGTGATTACATAGCCAACGTGTGACCCAACCTGAGAGGTAGCTATCCTATATATTTACGTGATTGAAAACGACGAATGAATGAGTTGGGAGATAAGCTAAAATATCAATAAATGTAAGCATTAACCAGAATAACACAGACCGTATGAGAGTATATTCGTTGTAAGTAAACCAACTACAATACAAATATGAAAGCCTTCGCTCTATTTCGTAAAAAAATATACAAAGCATATTTCTTATGTTTGCGTTTCTATTTGAGCATATACGTATGCATATTATAGCTACATCACTGAAGTTGGTTGCATTGCTCCAATCAGCTCCACTAGGGGACGATATTATCTTTCCGCTGGAAGCCGGTCATGTTTACGGAAGTTCAAGTGACGTGTCAATGTCTACCAAAGCATTGTGGGATCTAAACGGTGCTTGCAATTTCAATGGTGACTGCTGGAGCCGTGAACTCTGAAACGATGAAATATTGAGCATATAGATGGCACTAATCTTTAAAATTGCGTTAATGATGATAATCTATGACACTAAAGTCTAAGCTTTTTGTTGCGGACAAGCTTATGCTAGTGTCATCGCTTCGATTCTGTGCTGTACGGATAGGGGAAAGCAGAAAACTGGGATAGTGTCAATGGACGCTTGTGCGGAGGTCCACAGCGTTTTTATTTTTTTTCAAGGAGCTGAATAAGTAGGCCGGGGATCAGAATCCTAGAATTGCATTTGCATTCCTTACTATTTCAATCTTAGATATTTGGTTCGAATACACAATCCAAGATGTCGACCAGTAGCCCCGAAGCGGTGAAGAAATTACTCGAGAACATGCAGACGGATCTTCGGTCCCTGTCTATGGAATGCAAGAAGAAATTCCCCCCAGTGAAAGAGGTATAGTCTAATGTGTTCTATCTGTACCTAGATAGTTAAATTAAATAGTATGGATATGTGTAGTTAAGGTTAGCTAACCGATTGTTCTTAAGCGTTCACTCACTCTTCACTGATTTCTTTAGTTTTGTGTTATAAGGTGTTATGTCATGATTTGCCACCTCATCACTGATACATTTCGATGCAAATGCTGATGTTGTCATATTGCATCGGATGATGCGACGGCATGCGAGTCGCGATAAAACGTAATTAGGGTGCCCATAATTTACAGTTGTGACGGCGGTGTGAGAGCTGTGGCATGGTGTATGTGTGCGGTAGCTTAGTTATATTGGCATTGGTCAGATACTTACTTTACATGCAATGATAGCACAATTGTCATTTCAGCTTCAGTCGAAATGGAAATACTTTGTGCTGCGATCATTAGTCAGACATCACAAACGTCGTGACTGATAACCGTGCTTCTTCCGGGTGGTATACTTCAGTTGGCAAAAAATAAATCATATCGATCTTAGGTGAAATACTTGTTTCTAATGCATTTGCTTTTCAAACTGATAAAACGTATGTTATACTTCAATTGGCAAAAAGTAAATAATATAAATCTTAGGGAAAGTACTTTTTTTGCATTTGTTTTTCAAACTGAAAATACTGGATATATATCTAGTGACTTCCTTTTTGTAAACTCACATAACATTTGCTACAGAAGAAACTGTTGCAATGTAAAGAATATATGTTGATCTCATAAAGTATCCAAATTGAACTTTTATAAATGTATCCAGTCTAGACGCCGAGTATTTATTTAGCAAGAGCTGCTTGTAGAGAAAGCTTGTATTCATTGGCTTAGTATGAGGTCTACTGTGGGGGACGATATGCCAGTGTTTTACAGTATGGGTAGACCAGCCAGTAACATTACCACAAGCTTTAGCCTACTCTGGTTAGCTAATTGCAGACACTCCTTTACATGATGTCACTTTGCCTGGACCCACCAGACCTGTTCCCTCACTGTCCATTAGTCATATACTGTAGCCCAGAGGATAGGAATCTGCTGCATTCTCCTTCAAACACTCAGTTATATATGTCAGCAGAGCCTAAGACAATATTAACTTGTTAATGACCAGTCAACACACGGTTTTGGTTCCAGTCAACCCCCTTGACCCAGGAATGTCCAAGCTACGTTTATGGTATCACGACTGTGTGAGTCTGGCTGTCAGAGAAGGGAAGCTGTCTCAGTCAGTCTCTCCATTTAGATGACTCCTCCTTTATGTTGAGCCTGGGGGCCTCCACTTCAGAACAATGTGAGTCAGCCAGTGCTGAGCAGCAGGCTGGCAGGTATTACTCTGCTTTGTTTATTTTTCCTCAGACCTGTTCACTCACAAAAACTCAGCTCTGCTTTGGTGAAAATACCTCTAAACAAACATTAGCCTGATGCTATTCCCGCCTAAAATCTGGCACTTAACTAACCTTTTGCTAGTCTTTCTACGTTTTCTAAGCTATTTACTCATGGTAGCCTATCGGAATTGTCGTCAACTCTATAGGAACTGAGAAAATCCATGATGCCCTTGGGTTTTTTTCTTTCTTTTTACTCAGATAACCAGTTATGAAGCACCTCATTGACCAGTGTCACTCACACCTCTCACATTCATTTACCTTTGTGACACTGCAGTGCTGCCATTTTCACTCTGGTTTGTCGAGGCTAAGTAATGCTGAGAAAAATCCCATTGATTTTTCCCACAGCTTCACACCCAAGACCTTTCCTTGTAGTGTTCCTTCTAGTCTTGAGTTGGCAGCCAGCTAAATCTGTGTAAATCTCTGTTTGTTGTGCTCTGATATCTTGAGTCTGACGAAAGAAACACACACACTCACACACAGTGGCTGTCTTCGTTGATGAGTTGCAGTGCTGTGTCTGTCAACTCTCTATGAAACGCAGCATCTCTACGAATGAAAAGGATGGTGCTGCCTCCTTTACACCCCACTGAATGGCTGACTTTACCACACAGACGACAGTTTGATGAAATAACACAAAATCTTAGCATGTTTTTTGTGACAGCCTATGAGCGACTGATTTTAGCCTTTGAAAAAAAAAGTACTGTGTTCATTTTCTGAATCGAGCCAGATTTCATGAATAACTCTCCACTAGGATCAGTATTTAACAGTTAGGCCTACCAATGTGACCTGAATTGACCTGGTTCTCCCACCATTTGCTCACAAGCTGCTAAAACAAAATTAACCTTTGCAGTGGCTTCATGTGCCTTCCTTCGCAGTGCGGTTTCCAGACATCCTAGTTCCAAACTGGCTGCAAGTTGTTATTTTGATTGAGGCTTCTCAATTTGATTCTGAAGAAAGGAGAATCATGCAGTTCAAGGCCTTTTGGGCTCAGTAAGCATTTTTAAGGGGAAGGGTGTGTGGGTGGGATGGGTGGACTTGGTATAGCATGCTGAGGGAGCATGCATTAATAGACTGAAGTTGTTTAATACAGTGGCTTTTCTGGCTGATGAAATTATATTTCCTCTGAAGTCTGACTGTTCCAGTGGTAGATGTGTTGCACTTAGCTGGCTGGTTGTTGTGTTATGGTCGCTACACACTTAATGCAAGCATGGTGACATAGCTTTGTTTTTACATGAAGTTCACAGAGTTATTTTAACTTAAGATTACTCTGAATGATGTTGCTTGAGTGTGGGAAAAAATATTAAAAAGCAGTTTCACCCAGTTCTGAATAGGCCCACGGTATCTTCAACACTATCCAGTCTTGTGAGCTTGTTTGGTAACTACTGTTCTTCCAACAATTTCTTTTCTTTTAGATTGCCAGAAAGTTTTAGCATGACAGCCTTATATAAAAACTTCAACCATTGTCTGGCCCTTCTAGAGGTCAGGGACCCCCAGCCAACTGAAGTAGGCTATATAAAAGAGAGTGCTGCGTGCAGAAATTTGCACCAGTGATAAAACGCAAGGCTGAATGAAAGACTGCTTCCAGAGATTTTAGTACAGACAGACGTGATTTGTTCCTTTTAAAGAAACACATTTTAATCTTAGCTTCTTCACTAACTCACTAATATGTGTTTTAAAGGACAGATTTTCATCTAACCATATCCCAAGGTTTTTGTAGGAAGCAACACGTTCTATAAAATGATTGTTTAGTGTAGTCATTTTTGGTTATTCCAAAACTAGGTTCTGTGACCTAGAATATAAAGTATACTCAAAAAAAGAAACAAAAACGAATATAAATAGATCTTTATCGGCTTCTGATCAGCTCATCCTGCAGAAAAGTGGTCGGTATCAGCCTCAAGAACATCTCTTTTATTGACAGATTGCACTCTCCACTGACCATTTGAAAGTATTTGGTGTAGAATCAGTAGATGTAGGCATGTGGGGACAGAATAAACACACTAAACAGAGGACAGCTCTGCAATCTCCTTCTGATTCAAAGCTCTCTTACAGTACGTGAAACCTTGTAGTGTGCTGTGTAGAGTGCAGTAATCTTGCGGTGGCCTTCTTTCGAGGTTTTAACAGGTGGCAGTTCAGTTTGGCTCAATTGCAGAACCCGTAGCAAGGTCAGTCTTCTTACTAGGCGTGTTAGCAAATTAATTCTTATTGTCCAGGCTCATCGTTTTCCACTTTTATTATGATCTTTGTCATCATCAACAGCAGCACATTCCCATTATGTTCCTGTTGTGAGTGACTCCTGTTTCCATTGCATACAGGGTCCATTCACTCTAACTCTACTGATTCCTGGTGGTGCTAGGCCTGCCTGACCACAATGGCTGGTGTGTGAGAGGTTTGTGATGGCTATTTATAACATGGCCATCATAGATGACACTGTCTACTGTAGTTCCACTTTAGAAGGAAAGTTAGTGTTGCCACATTGTAGATGCCAAACAAGGAATATCAGACCAGCTGCGATGGAACATATAGGACTTTTGATCACCTCTAGAGAGTGAATCATCCTATAGCCTAATGTAAGGAGGGAACCAGAGTGCAGTGAAACACATGATCAGAAAGTATCAGCACAAAAGCTGTTTTCTTTCCATGTACTCGCTATCAACAACCCCTGGACAACGGTTTTTCAACCAGTGCTGGAAGGCCGAAACACTTTTGTTTTTTTGCCTTTCTGGTAAAGGACAGGTTCAGACGTGTGACACCAGGGGTCTCATTTGTTAATGGCTGTTTGCATGCTGAAAAGTTGCTAATTACCCGTATGGTCAAAATCATCCCTTCAAGAATATGGGAAACATACAGTGGCGGAGCATGAAATACAATGACGCGAGCCAAGAATCTATTTGTCTGAGATTGACCTGTAACTATACTGTAGATTCTATAGTGTAACATGTTGAACTCATGTCATTATTTGCCTCGCTTTGTTGTTACTCTCTTGACTAGTAAGAAAACCTTGCCAAAGAGAGGACCATTACAACAATTTACGTTTATTTAGCATTGGGAAATACAGTTAGGTCCGGAAATATTTGGACACTGACACAATTTTCATAATTTCGGCTCTGTACGCCACCACAGTGGATTTGAAATGAAACAACCAAGATGCAGACTTTCAGCTTTAATTCAAAGGGTTGAACAAAAATATTGTATGAAATGTTTAGGAATTGCAACCATTTTCATTCACAATCCCCTTATCTCAGGGGCTCAAATGTAATTGGACAAATTAACACAATCATAAATAAAATGTAAATTTTTAACACTTTGTTGAGAATCTTTTGCAGGCAATGACTGCTTGAGGTCTGGAACGCATGGACATCACCAAACGCTGGGTTTCCTCCTTTGTGATGCTTTGCCAAGCCTTACAGTAGCTGTCTTCAGTTGTTGTTTGTTTGTGGGTCTTCCTGCCTTAAGTTTTGTCTTCAGCAAGTGAAATGCATGCTCGAGATCAGGTGATTGGCTGAGATCAGGTGATTGACTCGGCCATTGCTGAATATTGCACTTCTTTTCCTTAAAAAACTACTGGGTTTGTGTTTTGGGTCATTGTCCATCTGTAAAGTGAAGCGACGTCCAATCAACTTCGCTTTGGCTGAATCTGAGCGGGCAATATATCTCTATACACTTCAGAATTCATCTGGCTGCTTCTGTCTTCTGTCACATCAATAAACACTAGTGACCCAGTGCCATTGGAAGCCATGCATGGCCATGCCATCACACTGCCTCCACCGTGTTTTACAGATGATGTGGTATGCTTCGGATCATGAGCCGTTCCAAATAGTTTGATCTTAGTTTCATCTGTCCAAAGAATGCTGTTCCAGAACTGGGCTGGCTTTTTTATATATTTTTTGTCTAATGTGGCCTTTCTATTCTTGAAGCTTATGAATGGTTTGCACCTTGTGGTGAACCCTTTGTATGTGCTCTCATGAAGACTTCTCTTTATGGTAGACTTGGATAAAGATATGCCTGCCTCCTGGAGAGTGTTCTTCACTTGGCTGGGGGTTGTGAAGGGGTTTTTCTTTACCATGGAAAGGATCCTACGATCATCTGCCACTGTTGTCTTCCGTGGACGTCCAGGCCTTTTTGTGTTGCAGAAGGAGTAGCCCACACGAAGGGGTAGCCCACACGAAGGGGTAGCCCACACGAAGGGGTAGCCCACACGAAGGGGTAGCCCACACGAAGGGGTAGCCCACACGAAGGAGTAGCCTACACCTGTCCATGAAACAGCTTTTGAGTCAATTGTCCAATTACTTTCGGTCCCTTGAAATAGAGGGGGCTACATATTAAAGAGCTGTAATTCCTAAACCCGTCCTCCAATTTGAATGTGAATACCCTCACATTAAAGCTGAGAGACTGCACTTTAAGCCCATATTAATTATTTAATACATTTCTTTAGCTGTAACTTGAATATATTTGGGTAAACAGCCAAAATAACAGAACTTATGGGGACCTAACTGTATGTTGTTCTTCAAATGTGTATTTAACAATCACCAATATGCCTCCCATCCTCCACAGCTCTCTCATGTAGCCTGTACAACCGCCATCGTCATGTAGCCAGTACAACCGCCATCGTCATGTAGCCAGTACAACCGCCATCGTCATGTAGCCAGTACAACCGCCATCGTCATGTAGCCAGTACAACCGCCATCGTCACGCGGCCAGTACAACCGCCATCGTCACGCGGCCAGTACAACCGCCATCGTCACGCGGCCTGTACAACCGCCATCGTCACGCGGCCTGTACAACCGCCATCGTCACGCAGCCTGTACAACCGCCATCGTCACGCGGCCTGTACAACCGCCATCGTCACGCAGCCTGTACAACCGCCATCATTGTGGTTCTGCAGAATGCACGCGTCATGTGCTTCACCAGCCGCCTTCACATTCAGCAGCATCTTTATGCATCTTTACTATTTTTGTGGTGGTGCTTTTGTGCCGATCCAGCTGCCGTCTGTTCCTCAGATCGTTTTAGAAACTCAGACATGGCAAAATAAAGGAATAATCTCCTTTTGACTCCAACCTGTTGAGCAACTTTGTATGGAAAGTGTATGAACCCGTTCATTTTGCGTTTCAGAAGCAGTTCCCATCTTGCATCAGTTAGTGTACGTCATGGCTGTGCGTAAATTCACGTACATTCACAAGCAAACATTTTCATAATATGAATAAATCTCACATTTTGCATAGAAATGATCACGCATGATTTGGTGCAGCGTTGTGCCTATGCATGCTTGATTAAAAAGAAAAAGCCCTGAGGAGGGGATTGCAATTAACATCCAGGTAAATGCAACAAACTCAAGTGTTCTGCCCCTCCTGGACTGGAGCTGAATAGTTATGCACTTCAATAAGAACCGAATAACCCTAAATTGACATTTTCCCCCCGGCGATGACTTTGTTTTACTTTGTAGCTTCTAAGGCTATAATCACATGTCAGTTACGGCAGCGACGGACGTGATTCATTGGGGACTCCCAGACGTTCCACAGCTTAGCTGCGGCCCTGAACTAGCTCAGCAGATTCACTAATCAAGGGCTTGAGAATTAGCAGACCCGTTGAATCAGTTGTGCTAGCTCAGGAGTAGTTCAAATACCCGAACATGCTGTGTGGGTGGGTCCCCGATGTGTGGGTTGACAACCGCTGTGTTAAGGTGAACTTCAAAAGTGGCTACACCAGCAGGATTTGGCCTTTTTATGAGATGTTCCTGTGTGTTGTTTCTTTGCACTGTGAAAGCCCTCAGCTTTGCTCCACATTGACTAACAAAGATCAGGAGACTTGCATTTCTGAACATTAACATTAAGTTGCAATGTGATGCTTTGACAGGGCCTGTAGTTTGACCATCTGGCCCAGCCCACACTCCTCAGCGAGGCTCTGTTGCCTGGTAACCAATAGGTTCAAGAGGTTGCGTGCTGTCTTGTTGGCTCCTACCTTAGTGGATCATTGTGACAGGTCCAATAAAATCAATGAGGTATGACTTGTATACCAGCTTGAAGTTGGTCAAACACTGTAACGCTGCCCAGCAGGCACGGTCAGGAGTTTAGCTCACTCAGTCTTCCTAAGTGATGTGGCATCTTCATTCTGAAGAGAGGTTGACTGGTTGGCGTTGATACTTATAAAAACTACCTATGGGTGGTGTTACATGCTGTTCTCAGTTTTGGCCCTTTATGGTGAGCTGTTAGTTGAAAGAAACGCTGCTACGAGGTTTGGAGGAGAGGCTGTGACTAGAACACTAAGACAACCACACAACTCAGTTGCAGTCAGTACACTTTACTCAATAAAGTTACTATCAGCAAAGTCAGTGCTAGACGTGGAGAAGAGAAAAGGAGCATGGTGCTTGCAATGACAAGGCTGTGGGCTTGATTCCCAAGGGGCTCCATTTCGACAAAAGTATGAAAATATTTTTGGGAAATGGGACATACCTGACCATATTCATGTAAAAGGACCCCTGGCCACCTAAATGTGGAGGTGCTAGAAGCAAAATACATTTAATATCAAAGTCAGATTTCAACTTTTTGCCGGAATGCGTAAGCGGACCCGGCTAAAAAGAGCGAATGTCTCTCGTGAGTGAGTGACCGACTGACTACCCATTCTAAAATAGCGTAGTGGTTAGTGACGCGGGCTGTCACGTAGTCGACCGGGGTTCGATCCTTGCCACAGACCAAACAAATTAGGCAATAGGATTTCTTCAGGATAGACTAGAACTTGGCAGTTTACAAGCTCCAGTAGCTACATTACAGTATGCCTAAAGTAAAACTGCTTACGGTTATATTGCGACGGACGTACTGCACCGACAAGGATATTGCTCTATTCAACTGTCATTGTTTTCTAAAGAAATGAACCAGCTATGGAGTGATTGGAGTCATTGTTTTCATTATAGGTATAGCTAGACATAGGTATAGCTAGGTATAGCTAGACAATTTTTGCTGGCTACAAGCTTCATTAGCTACATTATAGTAAGCCTAATGTAAAGCTGTGTATGGTTATATTGTGATGGACGAACTGCACCGACAATGAACACACTCGTTTTTGATTTACGTAGTGTAGTTCACATGGCGTATTGGTTAGTTATTCAACTGTCATTGTTTTCTAAAGAAACGAACCAGCCATGGAGTGATTCGAGTCATTGTTTTCATTACATTTACTGTACAGCTATTAGCTAGCCATCTACAGTAATCCCTTTCCAATTTAACATGTTGAATGTAGTGTAGCGACCCTGTTATACCTGTTGTTGGTTTTGATGTTAACTAAAGTACAGAACTAGTTTCGAGAACTGTGGAGTTTTGACTGATTGTTTTGAGAATGCAAGAAGTAAACAGACACCACATCTCTACACATGTATCATGTGCATGCACACCCGCTGTTTAAATAGCGTAGTGGTTAAAGACACAGTCTGTCACATAGTAAACCGCGGATCGAATCCAGCCTGGGTAACAACATTCATCCCTTCTAATGGCAGGCCGGCAGAACTAGGCTTGCCTTGTACCCTTTCTTGTTTAAATGTATTGAGTCACCTATAAAAATATTTTAAATCGTTAGTCATTTAAAAATGAGGATTAAGGAAAGGCTTGTCCTAGAAAGCGCATGTTATTCTCACTTCCTGTCTCTTTCTCGCTTTTCCCTTTTTGTCTCTTTCTCTGTCTTGCTTGCTAACATAATGTTACATTTCCCAACTATTTCTGACAGCCATGAGCACTCTCACTTTCCATTTACTGTAACCAGTGTACTCAACCACTGAGCGCCCGACATCCAGGGACACTAGTTTAAGTTTGGTCTGGCCAAAACAATCTAAGCAAACACTTACCAGTCCAAATTACATATTTTTGTTTGGGGTGCCACAGAAGCCCAGTTGTTTATTTGAGTAGTTATATATACTTGTATACTTCTGAATGCTGATTGGCTGACATATGAGACATATTCCATGGTTTTGACATCATATATGTTTTTTTACTGATCTAGTTGTGTTGGTAACCAGTTTATAATAGCAATATACTTGCTGTAAACTTGCTGAGGTATAATCAATAACCTTCTAGATCACAGATCAAGCTAATTGGCTTCCATCTGTGATCACCTGTAGTGACTTTCTTTAGTTCAGAATAAAAGCAATTGGTCCAAGATTTTTTTTTTTAGAGTACGTAATTCTGTTACGCTTTTGCTGTGTATGTTGTCATTTACTTTGCCATCAGAATTTTTGTTAGGCATTTAAAAGGAAAAGGAATGTCTCTGTGTCATTTTGTTTTCCATGGACCACCACTGCTGGCAGATGTTGGACTTGATATTATTTCTCTTGTGATTATTGAATGCAGGGAGTTAATGTTTATTGGTGTGTTTCTCATGGTTAAGTTGGCCATTTAAGCAGGCCCTATTTGATATTAGTATCCCAGCGTATAGACGTGTTAATGATCTGCTATTTGTGGGTTTTAGGGATGGTAGGTTGTAACGAGCCGAGCGAAGATCAGAAAAAAGAGCGATAGAGGAGGGGGAGAGGTTTGAAAGAGGAAGAATATCTTGACAGAGCTGCAGTGGCTGTATAGAGATAAAGAGGCCTCTGTTGATTGCTGAAAGCACCGCATGCTCTCTCTCTCTCCCTCACTACTTTGTGCTCCTTCCATCACTCCTTTCTCCTTCTGATATCCCTTACTCGTAGGAGTTCCACAATTGTTTTGTTATTGTATCTGGGAACAATTCAGTAATGTTTTATATGGTCAATGTTTATACAGTTGGTCGCTGTTTTCCATGGTGCAATATATTATTAAGCAGCTGCGGTGTAATGAGTTTTCTTTATTAAAATTAATTTTATGCTGTGCTACAAAAAGACATTTATGTAATGGTTAACGCTCATCGAAACGAGTGCTTCTTCAATTGTCATCGCAATTTAATGTTTACCCTTTTCAACAGTGTGTTATCCCATGGTAATGAGATTTGATACAGAAGTACAGTGAGCACAATTAGAAAGAGAGAAATATTCCCTCTCTAACTGTCAAATAACATGCATTTGGCTTGTTTTCTTTGGGCTGTGTTTGATTTGTCATCTTTAACTTAGTGGGCAGGCTTTTGTTAAACATGAAAGAAAGTAGAATAATCAGTTTTCCTTATTTGTTGCCTTTTCCAGTTTGGCACCTGCCTTCAGTGGGGATTGTAACATATTGTAAGTGACACCATAGTCCCAGCAGTGAACAAGCCATACCCAAAATAGTTATGACATAAAGACAACACCTTTATTATTCCAATTTCCTGCAGCTTGTGGTTGGAAACTTTTTTTTTACCAATTTCAGCCAAGCAGTCCATTTTGGAATTTGTGATAAAGCTGTCATGACCTGGCTAACAGAGTAGCTTGTCAGTTTTGTTTGTGTATCATTAGTTATATTCAACATTTGAAAAGGCAGTAACTTCCTTTGGCCTCCTAATTAACTTGAGTGCCAAATTCTTTGGGGTGAATTGCTACTTTGACGACTACTACTCCATTTCACCATGTGCTTTGGCTACTCTTCACATAAGTCATACTGAATTGTATTTTTATGCATGCAAATACTTTATAACTTATTTTACCCATCAGTGGAGATCAGTTTCCAGAGTATGTGCCCAATGCTGTCAAACAGGAGATTTAAAATAATCTGGAGGATTCTACAATGTTGGTTTATCTATACCACCATTCACTATTGTACATTGTTGTGTCAGTTCACTGACGACTCAGCTATAATAGTCACAGCTTCATAGTGCCGTTTAATTATAATGATGGCATGGTGAAATAACCATGAGTCTGGGCTTGAATGACACGTATCATTACTGTTTGGAGTAGGCTGCTGATTGGAAGCATGCACTAGGAACAATGAGTCATGCTGGTGCGTTGATTTTAGAGTTTCTGTGTCCAAGAATGTCCAAAAGCTATGTGGATGTGCGTCGTCTCTACAAAACGTTGTGATTAGGCTGTTTAAATGAGCATCCTACATCTGGACCTTGAAGTCTCAGCGCCAAAAGAGTGTTGTGCTTAGACTATGCCGCCGCCACATTACTGCTCCACTTATACTAAGCTGAAAACTGTAGAATTCGGGAAAAACACTAGGTGTGTTGTGTCTGCTTGGTTACCGCCATACCCGATGTGTAGCTTTCATACATTAACAAAGACTGCATATAAATCAGGACATGGTCAAATTGTCCGGCGTTTGAGGCCGGGTGTAAATGGGATGTTACAGTTGCTCTTTTCCACCCTGTTACTTCTTTCCCAGTTCTTGCCATTCTCCTCTCCCCCCCCCACCCTCTCTCACCCATCCCATCACCACTAGAGACACATCCTCGGTTCCCTCTGGGTCTCCCTCCAGGTAGAAAGACTTAAGGTTAACTGATTACAGCCGTCTGTGGTCCTGTCCCTGCTTGTCTTGCCCTCCCCTCTCCTGTGAGGTCATTACGGACTAGGATCCGTAATGAATATTCAGCACCGGCTGCTCCTCAGTGACCTCATTAGAAGGAACGATTAGTCTAACGCAACCTCAATGGCCCTCTGCTCTGTGCTTTCAACCTCAATGGCCCTCTGCTCTGTGCTTTCAACCTCAATGGCCCTCTGCTCTGTGCTTTCCTTAGGCTGCCGAGTCTGGGATCGTCAAGATCAAGACAATCGCCGCGAGGAATACAGACATCTTGGCAAGTGAGTGAATGAGGTAGAAACGGAGAGGCAAATGGAGAGCTGGTACACTCTGTTAAATGCCTTGTGTGTGTTTCTCTGAGAGAGGATGTTTTTGGTTGAAGCAATTATAATATCACCTACAGGTAGGGCTGTCACTATTATGACTTTTTAGCTGACGATTAATTGACACACTAATAATTGCGATTAACGATTTGTCTGTATTGTTAATTTTATGCCACTGTTATAGTGTAAGCCTAATAATATTGTAAGAATACACATGGTGATCAGGAGATGGTTCTTCAGATCTGTGGTGTTCATGCTTTTGATCGCCACCTTTCTGGAGCAAATCCAACAATTCGGCTCCTCCCAGTCATTGCTTCATTTGGCCTAAAACCAAAATGCGCCCAGAGCGTCGGAGTTGTTTGGCTTTGGAACTAACACTAAATCCATGTTGCTACCGATTCCTCTACACAAAATTAAACTGTAAAGCAATGACAATTAAATGTTCCTGTGCATCGTAACGTTTCACCCCTCGCTCTGCGTAGCAAAACGTGTTTGAACGCTCAGTTAAACATGATGACGATTCATTTTATTTTCAAATGTGGGTCTAAATATACAATGGGGCAACAAATATTTCTATATTTGCATTTTAACGCGCATTATCTAATTGGAAAATATGGATGGAAATGACAAAATTCAACTCCACACGCTTTGTTGTGTGTTGTTTCCTTTTGTCGACCAGAGCTGACACGACAAATGGGTGACTGACATCTGTTTGTCTATTAACTAATAATGTTGTGAGATTACATAACGTTGCATTGCAAAACAATTCTAAACTGGCTTTAAACATACTGAAATTAAAAAGAAAATTACTCTCAGTGAACTATCTGCGGCCATAACCTTCCGCAGAGCTGTCAAACGCTCTGCTGCACCCCTGTGCTACACAAAACATTCGTAGAGATGTTTCTAACATCGGCGTAAAACTCCCTCATTCAGATTGGAAACATTTGTTTCTGGAATCTAAATATTATGCAAAAAGATTGTCGTTATTAAAAATAATTGCAATCTGGCCGTTATGTAATAATTGTGACAGCCCTACGTACAGGTCAGTGCTGATCGCCACAACTGCAAATGACCAGGATTTCATAATCAAACGGGGGGAAAAGTCCTGGTGCTGTTTGTGTTAGAAAGCATGTCTGGTTGATGGGTTCCAACACGGTCGTGTGTCCTGTTCCCCTCAGCTCTGAAAGAGAACAGCTCGGAGGTGGTGCAGCCGTTCCTCATGGGATGTGGCACCAAAGAGCCCAAGATCACCCAGCTGTGTCTGGCCGCCATCCAGAGACTCATGTCCCATGAGGTGGTGTCCGAGGTAAGGATCACAGGCCCGGTAATCCTGAGAAGGCACTGGAAGCTTGCATTTTGTCAAGTTAACGTGGGAGGAGTTGAGAAATTTTCATCCATCAACAAAGAGAACTTTTGGTATATAATATATAGAATGTAAACAACTGCGGACGACCACACACAAAACTGCTTTTCCTATTTGCTGTATCTTTAATCTGGGCTAGGTAAATGTTTGTCCCCAGACCTAGAAGGAAGCCAAGGTCATTTCACTGAAAAAAAATCCTAAAACCTCCTTTACATGTTACAAAAGCTGACTGATCTGTCTACTGCCCGCTAATAAAAACAATGCTATAGCAAATAAATAGTGTGACCAGATGCAATGTTACAGTACCTCAGTGCAATACTGAACAGGTTTCTACCGTGCCTTTACAGAAGGGTTTTAACATGTACTGTTCTGATGTATGAGACACATCTTTTGTAGTGCTATTACATTTAAGTGATTTAGAAGACGCTCCCATCCTGTGCATCTTATAATACAGTAATGAGTTTATGTGGGAGCCTTTTAGTCCCACCATCAGAATTGAACCCGCAACCCTGACATTGCAAATGCTACCCTTGACCATCTGGGCAACACGGACAATGTCATGGATAAATAACTATTGATTTTACATAACCAAGAGGGTCTTTTTTTTAATTGATGCTTTGCTATGGTTGAACATTTAACGTGGTATTCAGCAAAGCGCCACTTTCTTTTGTTCCTCTTCTAAAGATTTACCATTAATGAATGCCTGTGTTTCTATGAATGCTGACAACTCAACTAGGGCAGAGCGATGTGATATCATCGACTGTCAACCGCGCTTGACTGCCGTAGTCAGTGGTGACGACAGCACAATGTCAAAAACAGTGTTTCATTACGTTTCAACTTGGACTCCTGCTGCACACAGCGGTGTAGCTCAGTGAGCGACGAGCAGGGCAGCAAGCTAAATTAACTGTTCCCTATTTGCCTTGGCCTACCTGTTCAGCACACACGCGCATTTGGTAGTAAGACTGTTAGTTAACCTCTTAAATTAACAGTGCCTGTTTTCGGGTACTAAACCTAATTATGTCAACATCAGTTAACTGATTAACTCCCACCAATTTAAGTTTGAAATTTGAGCTACATTTGGACATCATAATGTATGAAAAGACTTGCACATTTACGTGTCTCCTTCGGGTTATGTTTTATTCATCAGACATAAATTAACAATTCCAGGTAAAAGCCACAGGCCCTAGCTTTCTGACTGGGATGAAACACCACTACATTACCAAAAAGTTTACCTTCTAGCCTGATTGATGAACGCATTCAGTAGTCAAACTTTTTTTTTTTTGGGGGGGGGGTTGCTTTTCAAAAAGATACCAAAATGAGAAAGCCAATTGTATGCTATAAGCTTCCCTATACTGTTAGAGTAAATTGCTTTGACCCGTTAAACTTCAGCAAGCATTTCACTGTTAGTTGACTCCTGTTGTTATTGAAGCAGATGAGAACTATATAGTTTATTTGTATAAAATCAACTTCCCATTTTTGATTGCCCCTAAAGGGGAATAAAGATGAATATCTATAAATAGGCCAATAGTTAATGTAGTAAATCGAAAGGCATTACTCAGTTTGTTTAGCTTGTTTACATAAGCTGTGTTGGTGCTCCTGCCAAGCCGGAAGGGCAACGTAAGATGGTCTGTCATTGTATCACCTCCATATCATCAACATCATTGCTATTTGTGTGTTGAATAAGAGCAACGGTTCACTGAAAGTTCAGTGTTGTGGTCTGAAAGATCAAATGTTTACCCTACAGTGTGCTGAGATCGTGCTTTGATTAATAATACATAATAAATGCATAATCAATCCATAAAATGTATAGATGTACGGTGTAGATTTAGAAGGCTGAAAATAATGTTTTAGGTGGGAAATGGTCCTAGCTTATAGCAAACATGCCGCAAGGCAAATGGGCAATACATGTTGAGACTAGTTCAGTACAAACTGCACCAAAATCCCAGGCAATTTATAGTCCCAGTGCAACCTGCTCACTACAATACAAAAGAATGTTATGCTTTCATTCTAAGCCCATTCAACAGTGCTTTGCTCTGGATGTAGGCCAACATTTGAAGTCCAGGCAGATGAGCATATGCTTTATAAAACTGTTTATACGGTACCCCTGCAGTGCAAAGCCTTATCTCCGTAAAACCTCTGCCTCAACATGGAACCCAGGCTATGGTGACTTTCCCTTGAACAATTGCACCTCACCATGTAACTCAGGCTATTGTGATTAGTCCTTGACTAATGACCTGACCTGGTGTTGTCGGAGACCTTTTTAACTAAGCAGCCAGCCAGCTGGGCAATTGCCTGTACTTGCATACACCTTGTCTGTTTGGTGGGCTGTATTTAACTGGCTATGTTTACAATATATCGGCAGGCTCTCTGCTCAGAGTCTTTCTACAGAGGCTTTCCCCCACGCTCCACTGCCTCACCTCTATCTCTTACTGTCTGTGTGTGTTATGCCCTGGGACCGTGATGGGGAAGAGGCGTAAAGCAATCAGGGCATTGATTATATGTTGGTTTATGTGAGTAAAGAGTGTCAGTTTTGCCTTTGAAAGGTAATTGCAGTCATGGTACGCTCTTTTGAAGGACCTTGTTTTGTTTTCCTGAGGCGTGTAGGAAGTCAACATCAGCTGCTACAGATCGCATAATCTCCCTGATACATTATCACGTGACCTCACCTCAGTCTGGCATCAGACCTGACCCATAACATTCAACACTGGCAGATATTTAATACTGGCAGTGAAACCGGTCAAAGGTGGAAACAAAAAATGAAAAATTGAATCCATATCAACAGTTGGCCTAAATGGGAAAAACTGGTTAGTAATTTAGCAAATACTTTGCTGTTCCACACAGAAGCGCCACAGTGTCTGGGTTTGGCTGAATGGAGGTTAATGTGTCTTACTGACGGTGATCCTTTCTGATCTTTTGGCTGGTGTTGTCGGCTGCTCCCCGTATTCATGTGTGACTTCTGGCGCTGCTCTCATTTTATCTGTTATGTCACTTTCCAGTAGATTGCAAACATCACTGTTACTGCCTCATGGGTTTTCAAGTCAGCTACAAGTCTAACTGTGCATATGTGTGTGTGTTTATCAGGCTGCAGCAGGGAACATCATTAACATGCTGTGGCAGTTGATGGAGAATGGCCTGGAGGAACTGAAACTCCTGCAGACTGTCCTAGTGCTGCTCACCACCAACACTGTGGTGCATGACGAAGTACTCTCCAAGGTAACACACAGACACACACCACAAACTGAAATGGTCTTTAATGATAGACCGTCTTGGCACACCTCTTTTCAATTACATGTCCTTGGAAAAGTATTCAAAACCCTGACCAATACTGGCATATTTTTCTTTCTGATATTTTATTTTAAAGCACTGACACCCAAAAATTATTATTGTATGGTTGGTTTTATGTTGGGAATTATTTCTAAGAGGGGAAAAAAGGAATATGTTTGCTGCGAAAGTACTGAACCACTGTGCGCTTGATGCAGGTTAATGAAATTGCCCTAATGAGGACACCATATTCCTTAATTGATCTCCACCTGTGAACCATTGATGTTGTGGGTACATTTTCTGGTTGAAGGATCACTGGTCTGGCTGTGAATGTAAAGGAAAAAGAAGACCAAAGAACATTCTACAGAAGTTAGAGATAAAGTAATGCAAATCCATAGATTAGAAAAATAATACAAAATATAATCCAAGTTTGGATATCCCAGTTAGAACAGTTGGAGTAATAATCAGGAAGAGGCATCCCACCACTCAAATACTGCCAAGAAAAGGCTGTTCTTCAAAGCTCAGTGCTCAAACAAGAAAGAGACTTTTGAGAGCCACAGAGAGGTCAACAATCACTTCGAAGGAGCTACAGAGTTCAGTAGCTGGGAGAGGGTTAGTGATGCACTAGTCAATCATATCAAGAGCTAAGCATAACACTGGCCTGTATCAGAGGGTGGCAAGAAAGGAGCCATTACTCAAAAAGTATCACCTCAAAGCACATTTGGAGTTTTGCCATAAAGCATCAGCAATCCTTCTGTGATCAGGCAAGAGCCCTTGAGCAAAAACCCAAATTGCCAATTGTGTTACAAACATAAAACCTCTTCACGACACGCCATACCTACAGTGAAGGAAGGTGGTGGTAGCATCATTCTGTGGTGATGTTTCTCGTCAGAAGGGACTGGTTAAAATTGAAGGAAAAATGGATGGAGCAAAACAGAGAAATACTGCAAGAGAACCTGTTTCAGTACACAAAAAAGTGGATATTACCAAAACCCATTGACACTATGCAAAGCTTGTACATACTTACACCAAAATACTTAAAGCTGTTGTTGCAGTGAAAGTTGTCTCTACTAAATATTGATGTGTGAGTGTTGAATACTTATGCAAGTAATATATATATCAGTTGTAAATATTTCACAACATAAAACCATTGTCACCTTAACATAATTGGTTTTGATTTATAAAATAAAATGTCAAACAAATCAATGTCATTGTACCGTTTTTAATATTAGTAACATGAGAATATTGGTCAGGGGTCTGAATACCTTCGCGAGGCAGTGTACACTAAAAAAATGTGGCTTCTGATGCTTTCTATTTCAACAAATGTAAATTCGGTCATACAAATGTAGTTATCTGTATATTTTAATAGCAAAAATTCTCCAAAATAAGTTTGATAATGAATGGAAAATATGTTAATTATATGATAAATATGCATTCCCTTTATGTTATTGTACATTGTACAATGCCTGGATATAAATGTCGCAAATAAGGTAGGTAAGGTATTTAATCTTACCAGCCTCTAATTTTGCCGGCCAATTCACATCCTTTTACAATATAAAACACAAATCAAACGCGTATGCCGTGTAATGATTCGAGAAAAGAATACAAATATTTCTAGTAACAAGTAAAATGGTCTATTGCTGCACAGTTTACAACAAATCTTGTGACCTCACCTGAGTCCACTAAGCCAAAAATCACAGATTGGAATGTTCAGCTGCACCTGAAAGGAGGTTACTGTGGTAACAGAGGCAACAGCACTCTGGGGTTGGTGCAGTTGGTCTGCATAGTGTGTGCTGGATTCATTGGCTGGCTGCGACTTTGAGCACGGTGTGCTCTGTTTCTTGAGTCACACGTAAATACAATAGCACCAGGAGCTCAGTGACCTTAAGAACAGTGTTGTTAACTCACAGATTATCTTTATACCAACAACATGCAATTCATGTGCCTAACAAAAACTTATTGTCAGGATTTTTTTCTTGCTTTGGCTGCTATGGTTTTTGCCATGCCGGAGCGCCACAGTAAATTGAATGCTGCAGATACGCTGGAAAGCACAATCAGTCTGAAATATCGGGCAAATGTGCAGACACAGATTACATTTTTGCTGATAACCATCCGATACAGATTGCTGGACGATATATCATTGCATCCCTAATACAAATTGAATATGCTGCTCTTTTGTGCAACAGGGTTGTAAATATTAAATACATGTAATCCAATATATTATAAATACATAATGCATAATACGTATAATTTAGAATAAAAAATATGTAATGCATATAATCCTATATATACAGTACCTTGCGAAAGTATTCGGCCCCCTTGAACTTTTCGACCTTTTGCCACATTTCAGGCTTCAAACATAAAGATATAAAACTGTAATTTTTTGTGAAGAATCAACAACAAGTGGGACACAATCATGAAGTGGAACGAAATTTGTTGGATATTTCAAACTTTTTTAACAAATAAAAAACTGAAAAATTGGGCGTGCAAGATTATTCAGCCCCCTTAAGGTAATACTTTGTAGCGCCACCTTTTGCTGCGATTACAGCTGTAAGTCGCTTGGGGTATGTCTCTATCAGTTTTGCACATCGAGAGACTGAAATTTTTGCCCATTCCTCCTTGCAAAACAGCTCGAGCTCAGTGAGGTTGGATGGAGAGCGTTTGTGAACAGCAGTTTTCAGTTCTTTCCACAGATTCTCGATTGGATTCA